>CALYBW010000112.1:10000-115684 GCA_944452665.1 Stenoptilia bipunctidactyla
CAGGTACTTCATCTGGGGTTTCAGCCCGATCCGAAGTCCGTTGATCTCGATGTTGGCACCTTCAGGAGGCCCCCGCCGCGGTCCATGAAAACAAAGAACCTCGGTTTTATCGAGGGCAACCTTTAGGCCCAACATCTCGATCCGCCCAACCACTCGCCGCACCCCCGCCTCGGCGCGCGACGCCGCCTGCACCAAATCCCTCCCTCGAGCTGTGACCAGAGTGTCGTCAGCATAGCAGACGACACTAAGGCCAGAGCGAAGAGCACCCCGTAGCACCCAGTCGTACCCGATGTTCCACAGGAGTGGTCCTAAGACAGACCCCTGAGGAACACCGCAACGAATCTCCCTCCTATGGGTGCTACCGTCCCGTCCCACGTAGAGAACCCGTCTGTCGCGCAGATAGTTCGCGATGGTCCTGCGCAAGTAAAGAGGCACGCGGTGATACCGCAGTGCCTCTTCAATGCAGGCGAAGGGCAGCGTATTGAAGGCATTGGCGATGTCTAATGAGACCGCCAGCATCACGCCACCCGACGCCACCGACTCGTCCGAGAGGCCTTTGACGCGAGTGATCGCGTCGATGGTCGACCGGCCTTCTCGGAACCCGAACTGACTGTCCGACAGATCAGGACCTACATTGCGTAAGTGCTGCACGATGCGGGAAGCCACGATGTGCTCGTAGAATTTTCCCGCATCGTCCAGCAGTACAACAGGACGGAAAGCAGAGGCAGAATCTGCTGGGCGCCCTTCCTTCCTGAGGAGAACGAGTTTTCCCTCCTTCCAACAGGTCGGAAATCGGCCCGACGCTAGACATTTGTCGAGAAGCCCGGCAAAGTGGGCTCCCAACTCATCAAGCGCCAACGCCATGACTCGACCCGGAACGCCATCTGGCCCCGGCGCGGTGTTTTTAGCCTGAAGCTTGAGCAGGGCCGAGTGAAATTCGGCCGGCTCCAAGGGCGGGACGACCTCGATTTCCTCCGATGCAGCCTCATCCTCCTCCACCATGGTCGGGGGCATGCGTTCGGGCGCGTCCGGAAACAACGCCGTCACTACATCCTCCAACAGTTGAGGCTGCATGGTCTCCGTTATCGGGGGCGCCTGCGGACGAAGCTTACTCCGAGCCGCTCGATAAGGACGCCCCCACGGATCCCGGTTGAGGTCCTCCAGCATCTCCTCCCTAGCGCTGGCCTTCGCCCTTGCGATGGCTTGCTGCAACCTCTTTTTGGCCTCCGTGTACAGGGCGCTCAGAAAGGCCCCCATCTCCTCGTCCTGGAACCGCCGCCTCCGGTACCTGGTGGCGCGTCGGCGTGCAATAGCACATTCGTCGCGCAGGTCACTGATGTTCTGTGACCACCAGTATACTGCCCGCCGTGGAGGATGGCACCGAGCCCGGGGCATGGCCACGTCGCAGATTTGCGTCATGGCCTCCCGGAGTCGAAGCGCCTCCCCGTCGACCTCCGTTGGCTCCGCTTGTGGATGGTTCCAGGCCCAGACGATGGAAGCCTCCTTCAGCGCGTCCTTGTTGAGGCGCGCCAGGGCCCATCGCGGGAAAACTCGTTCTTCTCCCCTTTGGTGAGACGGCGTCATACTTGTGGGCGAGGCGGAGACTTCGAATCGGATGTAACGATGATTCGACAAATTCTCCGCCCCGTCCAGAACCCGCCACCCTCGCGTCCGCAGAGCCATTGCGGGGCTAGCAAACGACAGGTCCACTATGGAACCGCCCCGCTGTGTCTCGAACGTGTTGGTGCTGCCCCGGTTCAACAGCCTAAGGCCACACATTGCCACCCAGTCTTCCACGGCCGTGCCCTTGGCATCGGTCGCTGGGGACCCCCACGCCACGCTATGGGCATTGAAGTCCCCAAGCACCAAAACATGCCCGGGAGCCGAACGCCGCACAGCCACACCAACACTGTCGAGAAATGCCTCGAACTCTGCGAGAGACCTGTTTGGCGAGAAATAAATCCCCACCAAGGTCAGGTCTCCCCAGGACGCCACGATAAGACCCTGCTCCCTCACCTGTACACAGAGAGATGGGGAAGCAGGACCCGCCGCCACGACGATCGCCACGGTGCCCCCAGTATCCCCTGCCCATTGGGGCGATGTAGGGATGAAATAGGGCTCCGCGATGATCGCCGCATCTATGGACCACTGCAGCATGGATTGCACGAATAAATCTTGCGCACCGCTGCAGTGGTTCAGATTCCCTTGCAGGAAGCGAAGTGAGCGATCCATTACTGATCGGTCACCATCGCCTCCTGTGGCGGCCTCGAGGGAACGGAGGGGGCAAGAGCTCTGCCGGGCGTTCCTTTTCCCTTCTTAGGTCGAGTGCAATTACGACCCCCGGCGCTATGATTGGCCGGTCTTCCCGCTTCTTTGCAAATTGGGCACGACGCATCGCTGATACAAACAGCTGCCTTGTGCCCCGGTTCCCCACACCTGAAACACAGGCCACTTCGGTCGACCGGCGACTTGCAGAGGGCCGAAGTGTGTCCGATCTCCAAGCACCGGAAGCATTTCATGGGCCGAGGCTCCAACGAACGCACCCGGGCAGAGCTCCATCCGACGAGGACCCTTCCTACATCAATGAGGGTCTTTGCAGCGGCCACTGGACAATGCACCAACACGCTGTTACAACCGAAAACGCCCGGGCGGATTTCTCCCACCTTCACCTGCTCCTCGAGACATTTACCCGTCTTGGCGACCGCCACCACGACGTCCGTCTGCGTCACCGAGTCGTCTAAGTCCATCAATCGGATTTCAACCCGCTTGATGGGCCGACTTACTCTAACGGAGTCAGGCAAAACCCTCTGTAGTTCCCGGGCTAAGAGGTCAGCTTTTTCCCCAGTCTCCGCTCCTGAGATTTCGAGCATCCGTGCTCCTGTTACAGAGTGTCGGAAATTAATCCCACCGATGCCAAGTTCGCCAAGATTTATCGACCTCTTGGCCTCGGTGAGGACACTCTCGTACGTCCAACCCTGCTGTAACGCCTCAGGCAGCAGTGTCAACACCACAGCTGCGGACCTGGGCGACTGCAACTTTGCACGACCCGTTTTTACTTGCGCCTTAGCTGCACCTGGCTTTGGAGTTTGGGCCGCAGCCGCAACCGCGGCAGCTGCCTTTTTGGCCTTCTTTTTCTGGTTTTTGCTAACCACTGTTGCCCATGATGCAGTCGATGGACCCGGCTCTTGGTCTGGGACTTGCACTGGGGCTGTGGTTAGCTCTTCAGAATTTGGCTGTTTAGCCGTAGCCTTCTTCTTAGCCGTCTTCGTCTCCTTTGAAGGCGGAGCTTCCTCAATATGCCTTCGAGCGTCTGCCCTTAGTAGCGGACGCGACCTTTCTATGTCTCGGCCGGCCAGTTTGGCGTCCATCATGAACCCGAGATCTCGCAAAAGTTCCGCCTTAAACTCCTCCCTCGACATTTCCTTCGTTACTGGCTCTGCCGGCGGCGGCTCTGCCGGCACCAACGGCACAGTAGGAGCGGTTTCACGGGCCTTCCGAAGTTCTACCCGCAAAGCCTCAACCTCAGCGCGAAGCCCTTCAATGCTCGAGCTAAGCTGCGCATTCTCGGCGCGAAGTGCTGCAACCTCCTCAGTGTTGGTCCTGTCGTACAGGGAAACCATAGACGTCTCGATTTGCGCGGCCGACTTTTTAAGGCCCGCAACGAAAGTGCCCTTGAGTTTCCCCGATTTGGCCGCAATCTCCCTTATGAGAGCCACACTCATGAGCACCGATTCTTTTATGGCATCGGCAGGAACAGTGTTCATCTCCTTTAAGGCCTTCGCCACTTCCTCTTCGGCTAAAAGTTCAACCTCTGCCCTTTTTGCCTTGAGGTAAGTCTCTTTGGCATTCGCCAAACCAACATATTGCCCAGTAGTAGGCGGTCTCCCTCTACCTCGTTTTGCAGTCTGCCCTTTTTTGGGCTTTTCTGCCTCTCCGTCACTATCGCTGCTGCTGCTAGAGCAGTTCCGCTTTACGCAGACATTACCTGTTAGGCTGATGCCGTCCGAGAAAGATCGGTCAGACTCCGACTCCCCCACCGACATCACCTCCACCGAAGATGTTCCCCCCCTGCTTTGCCGTGAAGCGGCACGGGTGCTTACGCCCCCGAAGTGATTTTTGCCCCCCCCAGAATACGTGGGGCAGAGTGCCTCAGCCGAAGCCTTAGCACTGAGGGATTCTCCCGCATTTCTGCGGGTACCCTCCTGGGGTAATTTCTTTTTAAAATCACTCATCATATATAAAGGTTCCTTTACAGCGCATAGCGCTGCGGGTGTGAAACTAACCCAAACCCCCCCCCCAAACTCTAGGGACTGGGCTCCCCCCAGCCATTCATCCCATCGCCGAG
Source organism: Stenoptilia bipunctidactyla (assembly GCA_944452665.1). Lineage (NCBI taxonomy): Eukaryota > Metazoa > Arthropoda > Insecta > Lepidoptera > Pterophoridae > Stenoptilia > Stenoptilia bipunctidactyla. Next base: position 14,346 of record CALYBW010000112.1, read on the forward strand.
TTGCAAACTTGGGATTAGGGTAATTTTTATTGAGGTTTTCTTCCTCGCAGCCCGAAAGCCCCCGGTCCTGTCAATTCAGGATAACGGGTTGGCCGACAGCTCAGAAGTTGTACGAAACAGCATTCCAAGACTATCGCCCCACAAAGGTCTGGCACAGAGTGCCACCGCCAAAATAGCCACTGCCGCCCAATGTGGGACAGACGCAGGGCAAAGACGACCCACTGCCGCCCGATACGGGACAGACGCAGCGAGCCAACTCCCACCCCGGATGCCACAGGGCATCGACGACCCACTGCCGCCCGATACGGGACAGACGCAGCGAGCCAACTCCCACCCCGGGTGCCACAGGGCACCGACGACTCAACTCTTGGAGCAAGCCAACCCCCACCTTGTCGCTCTTAAATCTTCCTCTGCTAACCAGAGGAGTACAAAAAGCGACACCAACGTAGGAGTGATTTGGCTTCACCCGGTCGCTGGATTGCGACGGGCTACTGAGCCCCCCCGCCACGACAAGGCACACTCCACTTGGGGGGGAACCTAACCTAACCTAACCTAACCTAACCTAACCTAACCTAACCTAACCTAACCTAACCTAACCTAACCTAACCTAACCTAACCTTTTTTTTTTTTTTTTTTTAATTGGGGAAATCCTCCATGGATACGATGACGCTCGGGGGAGCGTCAAAGTTATGCCTGGACTTTAACCGGCTAAAACCCCAATGTGTTCCACCACGCACCATTTGGCGGGAGCACGGGTACGCTTACGCATTCGTCCGCGAACCCGCCGGTGCTATCCGCTTGCGCGAACCCGCCCCGAATGCAGCGTGTCGAGAACACCAGACACGCCGCACCTCAGCGAACTCCCTTGAGCAGGAGCGGCAGATACCCCCGTATCCACCGCCCAGGGACTTCACCATGGCCGGAAGGGGTCAGGGACCGGTGAAATCGCGTCGCGTTAGATCACCAGAATCTAACCCCCCCCAGCCGCGCCGCCATCTGGTGAAATCGCCGTAGCGTTAGACCACCAGCATTCGGCTTCAGCCTGCCATCATCCGAGGAAATCGCAAGCGTTAGATCCCCGTAGGCTTTGTCCGCAAGAGGTTGCGAAAGGTGTAACGTACTTTCGAAAATCGAAAGTCTTCCGCCCCCTCTCGCAGACGACTGACACCCACAGCCACTCATCCCGCAAGTGGGCAATGCGGCACCCGGGGATTGGGGTAATTTTTTATAGAGGTTTTCTTCCTCGCAGCCGTAAGGCCCCCGTTCCTGCCGCTATGAACGGACAGGCTTGCGGGTTGACCGAGGACTCGGACGCCGAAGCGATCCAAGTCCGCCGACCCTCAGAGCATCTGGTGGCTCAAACCAGAGCTTGCCGCCCCTGTGCCCTCCTCTGTCCACTCTGCTAATCAGAGAAGTACAGAGAGGGCCCACCCACGCCGGTTTTGGTCCGCGCCGTCGAAACGGTACCCCCCATTTCTGGGGGGTATTCCCCTATCCGCCACCTGGGGACGCGCCCGATGGGAGACCAGCAACTCCACACGGGAACCTAACCTTTTTTTTTTTTTTTTTTTTTTTTTTACTTGGGGAAATCCTCATGGATACCTGTCGCCCGGGGGAGCGGTCAGGTTATGTCGGACTCTTACCGACTAAAACCCCAAGGTGTTACGACGCGGTGATACCGCAGTGCCTCTTCAATGCAGGCGAAGGGCAGTGTGTTGAAAGCATTGGCGATGTCCAATGAGACCGCCAGCCTAACCTAACCTAACCTAACCTAACCTAACCTAACCTAACCTAACCTAACCTAACCTAACCTAACCTAACCTAACCTAACCTAACCTAACCTAACCTAACCTTTTTTTTTTTTTTTTTTTTTACTTGGGGAAATCCTCATGGATACCTGTCGCCCGGGGGAGCGGCCAGGTTATGTCGGACTCTTACCGACTAAAACCCCAAGGTGTTTCGTCACGCACCTGTTGGCGGGAGCCCGGGGACGCTTACGCATTCTTCCGCGAACCCGCCGGTGCCTTCCGCAGCGCGGAATCTCCCTCGCTCAGCGGCATGCTCGAAACACGTAGCACGCCGCTGCCAGCGAAGACCTTTGGAAGCGAGCGGCGGATACCCCCGTATCCACCGCCCAAGGCCTTCACTCGACCAGGTCAGGTCAGGTTGGCGTATGCCCTCCTTCTCCGACCGGTCCTCCTCCGGCGGATCGGAGCCGAGAGTGGGTCTTCCTCTCGAGTCCTCTCCGCGGCCTCTTTCTGCGACATCACGACCTCGCAAAAAGAGGCGACCGCCTCCCACGACCTCTTGTCACCGACCATGGTTTTTACCACGGCCGGCAAGGAGAGGTCGTGTCCCACCACTGCCACGAGGGTTGCGCGTTCGCCGGCCCACGCCTGGCACTCCTCCAGCGTGTGCTGGGCTGTGTCTTCACCGCCACTGTTGCAGTGAAGACACACCGCCGATGGCTCCCTTCGGGCTATGTGGCACAGGTATCTGCCGAAGCTTCCATGCCCGGACAGAACCTGGACCAGCCGGAAGGTGAGCGATCCATGCCGCCTGTTCACCCACTCCTTCAGGACTGGGCGAATAGCCTCCACCGTGCGCAGACCCGCGTTTGGCTCCGCGAGCCTCCTTCTCCACCTCCGCAGCAAGGTTTGTTGGGCGACCTTCCGCCACCTCCGGACTTCGTCAGGGGCTGGACCCTCGCCCCGCGCGCGCGCCTCCGCACGTCGCTCGTACACGTCCGCTAGAACCTCGGCTTCGAGATCCCAGGGAGGCATACAAGCGAGCACACATGCCGCTCCATGGGACACCGTACGGTATCCTCGGATCGCTCTGACCGCCAGAACGCGCTGAGATGAACACAGCGACGTTACGTTCGGACGAGTCAGAGCACCGACCCATATCGGTGCCCCATAGAGCGCCATCGACTTGACCACACCGGCATAGAGTCGCCGGCATGTCTGGTCGGGTCCGCCAATGTTCGGCAGGAGCCTTCCGAGCGCAGATGCGGCCCCGATCAGCTTTGGAGCCAATCGCCGAAAATGCGCCCGGAAATCCCATCTGCCGTCGAGCAGAAGTCCCAGGTATTTGATCTGGGGCTTCAGCCCGATCCGAAGTCCGTTTATTGAAACGTTGGCACCTGCAGGAGGCCCCCGCCGTGGCCCGTGAAAACAGAGAACCTCGGTTTTGTCGAGGGCAACCCTTAGGCCCAACGCTTCTATTCGCCCAACCACTTGCTGCACCCCTTCCTCGGCGCGTGACGTCGCCTGCGCCAAATCTCTCCCTCGAGCTGTGACCAGAGTGTCGTCAGCATAGCAGACGACACTAAGGCCAGAGCGAAGAGCACCCCGTAGCACCCAGTCGTATCCGATGTTCCAAAGGAGTGGTCCTAAGACAGACCCCTGAGGAACACCGCAACGAATCTCCCGCCTGTGGGTGCTACCATCCCGTCCCACGTACACAACCTGTCTGTCGGTCAAATAGTCAGTTATGACCCTACGCAAATAGAGAGGCACGCGATGATAGCGCAGTGCCTCTTTTATGCAGGCGAAGGGCAGCGTGTTGAAAGCGTTGGCGATGTCTAATGAGACCGCCAGCATCACGCCACCCGACTCCACCGTCTCGTCCGAAAGGCCTTTGACGCGTGTAATCGCGTCGATCGTCGAACGGCCTTCCCGGAATCCGAACTGACTATCAGACAGGTCGGGACCTTCTGTGCGCAAGTGCTGCACGATGCGGGACGCTACGATATGCTCGTAGAATTTTCCCGCATCGTCCAGCAGAACGACCGGACGGAAAGCAGAAGCTGAGTCTGCTGAACGCCCCTCTTTCCTCAGGAGAACCAATCTTCCCACCTTCCAGCAGGTCGGAAATCGGCCCGACGCCAAACATGTGTCGAGAAGCCCGGCAAAGTGGGCCCCCAACTCGTCAAGCGCCAACGCCAATACGCGACCTGGAACACCATCTGGTCCCGGCGCAGTGTTCTTCGCCTGCAGCTTGCGCATGGCCATGCTGAACTCGGCCGGCTGCAACGACGGGGGAACCTCAACGGCCTCCAATGCAGTCTCATCCTCCTCCACCATTGTTGGGGGAGTGAGTTCGGGCGCGTCTGGAAATAGTGCCGTCACCACACCCTCCAGCAGTTGAGGCTGCATAGTCTCCGTCAGTGGTGGCGCCTGCGGACGAAGTTTATTCCTCGCCGCACGGTAAGGGCGCCCCCACGGATCCCTGTTAAGGTTCTTGAGCATTTCTTGCCAAGCGCTGGCCTTGGCCCTAGCAATAGTCTGCTGCAGGTTCTTCTTTGCCTCTGTGTACAGGGCGCTCAAAAGGGCCCCCATCTCCTCATTCTGGAACCGCCGCCTTCGGTATCTGGTGGCGCGACGGCGTGCAACAGCACATTCGTCACGTAGATCGCTGATGAGCTGCGACCACCAGTATACCGCCCGCCTTGGAGGTCGGCGCCGAGCCCGGGGCATGGCTACGTCACAAACTTGTACCATAGCCTCCCGAAGCCTTAGCGCCTCTGCGTCGACCACCACCGGCTCCGCCAGCGAAAGATTCCAGGAAGCGATGATGGAAGCTTCCTTAAGCACGTCCTTGTTGAGGCGCGCCAGGGACCATCGCGGAAAAACTTCATTTCCTCCGTGTACGTGAGACTGCGTTATATTTGTAGACGAGGCGGAGACTTCAAATCGTATATATCGATGATTTGATAAATTCTCCACCCCGTCTAGAACTCGCCACCCTCGCGTCTGCAAGGCCACAGCAGGGCTAGCGAACGACAGGTCCACTATTGACCCACCCCGCTGTGTCTCGAAGGTATTTGTGCTACCGCGGTTGAGGAGCCGGAGGCCACAGGTTGCCGCCCAGTCCTCCACGGCCGAGCCTTTGGCGTCGGTCGCTGGGGAACCCCAGGCCATGCTATGGGCGTTGAAGTCCCCGAGCACAACTACGCGCCCGGGAGCCGCACTCCGTACTGCTGCAGCTACACCATCCAGAAATGTTTCAAACTCTGCGAGAGACCTGTTTGGCGAGAAATATATCCCCACCAAGGTCAGGTCTCCCCAGGATGCCACGATAAGACCCCGCTCCCTCACCCGTACTGAGAGAGATGGGGAAGCAGGATCCGCTGCCACGACGATCGCCACGGTGCCCCGAGTATCCCCCGCCCAGTTAGGCGATGAGGGGACAAAGTAGGGCTCCGCAACGATAGCCACATCAATGGACCACTGCAGCATGGATTGCATGAATAAATCTTGCGCGGCGCTACAGTGGTTCAAATTTCCCTGCAAGAAGCGAGGTGAGCTAGCCATTGCAATCGGTCACCATCGCCTCTTGCGGCGGCTTCGCAGGAACGGAGGAAATTGGTAGTCGTCTCCCCTTCTTTGGTCGCATGCACTTTTGCCCTCCAATGGCATGGTTTGCCGGCCTGCCTGATTCCTTGCAAAGGGGGCAGGATGGTTCTTCCACGCAAGCAACTGCCTTGTGACCGGGTTTCAAGCACCGGAAACACAAGCTGCTGCGGTCAATTGGCGACTTGCACTGAGCCCCCGTGTGTCCAATCTCCAAACAGCGGTAACACCTTAGCGGCTGAGGCTCCAGCGCACGTATCCGGGCCGAGCTCCATCCAACTAGGACTCTGCCTACTTCAATTAGCGTCTTAGCGGCAACTACAGGGCATTGGACTACGACGCTTCCGACGCCATACAGACCAAAGTGGATTTCTCCAACTTTCACCTGTTCTTCAGGGCAGTTACCCGCCCGAGCCACCGCTGCCGCTACATCCTGCGACGAAACTGAGTCGTCCAGGTCTAATATACGGAGGCCCACCCGTTTGACTGGCCGGCTGACTAGGACGGACTCCGGTAAAGTCTTCCGGAGTTCACCCGCGAGACGGTCAGCTTTTTCAGCACTTTCGGTCCCAGGCACCTCCAAGACTCGAGCACCCGTTATCGCCACGCGAAAATTTAGCCCACTGATGCCAAGTTGGTCCAGTGGTCCAATGGATCTTCGGGCATCAGTTAGCACCTTCTCAAATGTAAGGCCTTGCTGGACCGCCTCAGGCTGCATCGTCAAAACGACTGCAGCTGACCTTGGAGGACGCAACTTAGCCTTCTTTCTTTTCTTTGAGCCCGTGTTTTGTGCTGGGGCTGCAACTTGCGCCGGAGCATTTTCGGCCTTCTTCTTATTCTTTTTTTTAACTACTTCAACCCAGGTACCTACAGGAGGTCCAGGGATAGAAGTCGATGAGCTCGGCTCGGAAACTTGTTCCGAAGCCGGTGCCTTCTTATTTGGTGCCGGGTTTGTAGCCGGTACCTTCTTCCTTGGTGGCTGTCGTTGAGAAGGTGGCGTCTCTACCAGCTCCTGGTTGGCATCTGCCCTAAGTGGTGGACGGATAGGTTTTTTCGACCTGAGCTGTTCTTTGAAGCCCTCAATCTTGGCATCCATCATAAAACCGACTTCTCTTATAAGGGTAGCCCTAAATCCTTCATTGGATAGGTTCTCCAGCGCTTGCTCTGCAGACACTGCAGGCACTGCAGACACTCCAGGCACTGCAGGTACTGCAGGCACTGTAGGCACTGCAGGCACTGCAGGCACTGCTGGCACAGCAGGCACTGCAGGCACCTCAGGCACCACTAAGGAAGCTTTACGGGCCTCCTCCAATTCCGCACGCAAGGATGACATTTCTGCGCGAATAGATGCCACATCATCGCTCAGTCGTGCATTTTCAGCCCGTAAAACTGCTACCTCTTCAGACTGAGTCCTATCATACAGTATAGCCATAGCTTTCTGTATTTCCTCCGCTGAATTTTTAAGGGCCGCAACAAGAGTGCCCTTAAGATTTCTGGATTTGGTCGCGACCTCTCTTATCAGGTTCACGCTAATATCCACCCTCTCCTTAATAGCATCCGCGGGTTTGGAGCTCACCTTTTTAAGGGATTTGGCAACCTCTTCTTCAAACAACAGGTCGATTTCCTCCCTTTTGGCTTTAAGAAAACTTTCTTTAGCCTTCGTCAATTTGGCACCTGTGGTAGGTGGTCTGCCTCTGCCTCTTTTGGCATGACTTGCCAAACCCTCCTCACTGCGACTGCCGCTTGAGCCAGCAGCTCCTTTCTTCTTCTGGCGTTTAACGCCTCTGGTCTCAACCCCTGGTCGTCGCATGTTGTCCGTGGAGAAGCCCTCAGAATCCGATTCCTCCATAGACATAACCTCGACTGACGAAGTTCCCCCCCTTTGCCGTGAAGCGGCACGGGAGCTTGCGCTCCCGGAGCGATTTTTGCCCCCCCCAGAATACGCGGGGCAGAGTGCCTCAGCCGAAGCCTTGGCACTGAGGGATTCTCCCGCATTGCTGCGGGTACCCTCCTGGGGTAGTATATTTTTAAAACCACTCATCATTGTAATGGTTGCTTCGCAATGAATTGCGGGTGCGAACCAAACCCGAACCCCCCTCCTCGAACTCTAGGGACTGGGCTCCCCCCAGCCATTCATCCCATCGCCGAGTTGTAAACTTGGGATTAGGGTAATTTTTTATTGAGGTTTTCTTCCTCGCAGCCCGAAAGCCCCCGGTCCTGTCAATTCAGGATAACGGGTTGGCCGACAGCTCAGAAGTTGTACGAAACAGCGTTCCAAGACTGCCGCCCCACAAAGGTCTGGCACAGAGCGCCACCGCCACGATAGCCACTGCCGCCCAATGTGGGACAGACGCAGGGCAAAGACGGCCCACTGCCGCCCGATACGGGACAGACGCAGCGAGCCAACTCCCACCCCGGATGCCACAGGGCATCGACGACCCACTGCCGCCCGAAACGGGACAGACGCAGTGAGCCAACTCCCTCCCCGGGTGCCACAGGGCACCGACGACTCGACTCTTGGAGCGAGCCAACCCCCACCTTGTCGCTCTTAAGTCTTCCTCTTCTAACCAGAGGAGTACAAAGAGCGACCCCGACGAAGGAGTGATTTGGCTTCACCCGGTCGCTGGATTGCGACGGGCTACTGAGCCCCCCCGCCACGACAAGGCACACTCCACTTGGGGGGGAACCTAACCTAACCTAACCTAACCTAACCTAACCTAACCTAACCTAACCTAACCTAACCTAACCTAACCTAACCTAACCTAACCTAACCTAACCTAACCTAACCTAACCTAACCTAACCTAACCTAACCTAACCTAACCTAACCTAACCTAACCTAACCTAACCTAACCTAACCTAACCTAACCTAACCTAACCTAACCTAACCTAACCGACTGTTTTCCAAAGCAATTTTTTCTGTTTAATATCGCTGTATTAGGTTAATTTAATCGTTTCAGGACATTTTCAGGCGTAGTTTCTGAAAAATTTTACAAAAATCTTATCTCGATCCTATAGAAATTTAATAGTTTATTTATAAAATTTAACACACGTAGTTTACTTAGTCATTTTGTAAGTCTTATAGTTTTAATTGTTTTTATTTTGTCACACGCATTGAGGTGCTCCTTCTGACACCTCAATCAGCTACCTGCTTAGCAAAATTATATCGTTTTTGGTGCATCCAAATCGTATATTGCTAATTTTCCTATAGAAAACTTGGTTTTTGGTCGAAAACTTCAAAATTTTGTATTGTCACTCACCTTTTTTATTGTTTATTCTCGTAGATCTCGTCGATTCCTTCCTTCAGAGGGGTCGAACTCCGCAATCGGCCTGAAAATAAAAAATTTATTAGCAGAAATTCGAACCTCAAAGTTTACCTAACCGGCAGTCTCCATACATTAGCTATATACATCGGTTTCCGAAAAATATTGACTGACTGTTTTCCAAAGCAATTTTTTCTGTTTAATATCGCTGTATTAGGTTAATTTAATCGTTTCAGGACATTTTCAGGCGTAGTTTCTGAAAAATTTTACAAAAATCTTATCTCGATCCTATAGAAATTTAATAGTTTATTTATAAAATTTAACACACGTAGTTTACTTAGTCATTTTGTAAGTCTTATAGTTTTAATTGTTTTTATTTTGTCACACGCATTGAGGTGCTCCTTCTGACACCTCAATCAGCTACCTGCTTAGCAAAATTATATCGTTTTTGGTGCATCCAAATCGTATATTGCTAATTTTCCTATAGAAAACTTGGTTTTTGGTCGAAAACTTCAAAATTTTGTATTGTCACTCACCTTTTTTATTGTTTATTCTCGTAGATCTCGTCGATTCCTTCCTTCAGAGGGGTCGAACTCCGCAATCGGCCTGAAAATAAAAAATTTATTAGCAGAAATTCGAACCTCAAAGTTTACCTAACCGGCAGTCTCCATACATTAGCTATATACATCGGTTTCCGAAAAATATTGACTGACTGTTTTCCAAAGCAATTTTTTCTGTTTAATATCGCTGTATTAGGTTAATTTAATCGTTTCAGGACATTTTCAGGCGTAGTTTCTGAAAAATTTTACAAAAATCTTATCTCGATCCTATAGAAATTTAATAGTTTATTTATAAAATTTAACACACGTAGTTTACTTAGTCATTTTGTAAGTCTTATAGTTTTAATTGTTTTTATTTTGTCACACGCATTGAGGTGCTCCTTCTGACACCTCAATCAGCTACCTGCTTAGCAAAATTATATCGTTTTTGGTGCATCCAAATCGTATATTGCTAATTTTCCTATAGAAAACTTGGTTTTTGGTCGAAAACTTCAAAATTTTGTATTGTCACTCACCTTTTTTATTGTTTATTCTCGTAGATCTCGTCGATTCCTTCCTTCAGAGGGGTCGAACTCCGCAATCGGCCTGAAAATAAAAAATTTATTAGCAGAAATTCGAACCTCAAAGTTTACCTAACCGGCAGTCTCCATACATTAGCTATATACATCGGTTTCCGAAAAATATTGACTGACTGTTTTCCAAAGCAATTTTTTCTGTTTAATATCGCTGTATTAGGTTAATTTAATCGTTTCAGGACATTTTCAGGCGTAGTTTCTGAAAAATTTTACAAAAATCTTATCTCGATCCTATAGAAATTTAATAGTTTATTTATAAAATTTAACACACGTAGTTTACTTAGTCATTTTGTAAGTCTTATAGTTTTAATTGTTTTTATTTTGTCACACGCATTGAGGTGCTCCTTCTGACACCTCAATCAGCTACCTGCTTAGCAAAATTATATCGTTTTTGGTGCATCCAAATCGTATATTGCTAATTTTCCTATAGAAAACTTGGTTTTTGGTCGAAAACTTCAAAATTTTGTATTGTCACTCACCTTTTTTATTGTTTATTCTCGTAGATCTCGTCGATTCCTTCCTTCAGAGGGGTCGAACTCCGCAATCGGCCTGAAAATAAAAAATTTATTAGCAGAAATTCGAACCTCAAAGTTTACCTAACCGGCAGTCTCCATACATTAGCTATATACATCGGTTTCCGAAAAATATTGACTGACTGTTTTCCAAAGCAATTTTTTCTGTTTAATATCGCTGTATTAGGTTAATTTAATCGTTTCAGGACATTTTCAGGCGTAGTTTCTGAAAAATTTTACAAAAATCTTATCTCGATCCTATAGAAATTTAATAGTTTATTTATAAAATTTAACACACGTAGTTTACTTAGTCATTTTGTAAGTCTTATAGTTTTAATTGTTTTTATTTTGTCACACGCATTGAGGTGCTCCTTCTGACACCTCAATCAGCTACCTGCTTAGCAAAATTATATCGTTTTTGGTGCATCCAAATCGTATATTGCTAATTTTCCTATAGAAAACTTGGTTTTTGGTCGAAAACTTCAAAATTTTGTATTGTCACTCACCTTTTTTATTGTTTATTCTCGTAGATCTCGTCGATTCCTTCCTTCAGAGGGGTCGAACTCCGCAATCGGCCTGAAAATAAAAAATTTATTAGCAGAAATTCGAAAAAATTTGGCCGCCCACCCACCCTTTATTCCATTGGGTATATCAACTCGGTCTCATAGGAAAAATTTCGAAAAATATTTTTATTTTTTTTTATTCTCATCAAAATTAATAGTGTTCCTTGAGATCGAGCTAAACTGGTTGAGAGAGCGGTCTGGAGGGATTAGAAAAATATATAGATAGGCATTTACATCCTACAGGTTTCTAACATCTTATTTATTTGACGAGTAAGGGCAGAACGAGTCCTTTTACAACTCTTCTTCCTTACATTCTCCTGAACTTCTTTTTGATAAAAGAAACGGAAGTTGACCTAATTGGACAATATAAATATTATAGTTAAGACCTAGGTATATATATCATACCACGTGCGGCAATTGACGGCACCACATCCGTGGGTCAGCACAGAAATTGACATTTAAGGCGCATATTGTCTTAAATATTTTATTTACATCTCTTTTATATACACTTTTATTCTTTTATACAAATTGACACGTACCAACGATATGTTCCATACACCAAAGAAGCTCTTGGGAAGCGAGGAAGGATCCGCTAAAAAATCATCTCCGAAAACAATTACTCTAGAGACGAGCGTAAGGCGCAGCATAGGGGAGTGGCGCGAGAGGGAAGCGGCAAGCTCCGCAGAAGCCCCTTCAGTCACACCGGTGACTAGCAAGACGGAGAAAGCGGCTCCAGTTCAGGTGGCGAAAGCTAAATTGATGCCGTCCCAGGAAGTAAGAGCAACAAAGAGCTCTCCTGTATTTAAAGACAAGCTGGCTGAGGCAAAGGCATATCTTATGCAAGCAAAATCAAATATAAAGAGTGCACGCAACCTGAAAACGGAGTATAGGGACGGAGCTTTGGAGGCGGTGGAAAAGCTGTATAACCTTTTTAGGGAACAGTTTAGGGCGCTTGGGGGAAAGGCGACAGCTAATGCGGAGGCACCCATCATTCCTACAAATCAGCCTTGCAAGGAAGGTACTGAAAAAGCCGCGGATCAAAACAGCGCCGTGCTCTCGCAGCTCATGCATACCAATGAAACTGTCCAGGAGACAAATAAATTGGTGCATGAGCTGAGGGAACAAATGAAACAACACCTCAACACAAGTGCAGTGCCCCGCGAAACATACGCTAACGTAGCAGCCGCCCCCAAAAACCCTAATTTGTTTAATAGAAGACCTATGCACTCCATTTTAGTTGCCTCAAAAGACGAAACGGAGACTGGAGATGAAGTGATACAGAGAATAAGAAAAGCTATAAATCCTAGGGAAAACGGAATAAAGATAGATAGAGTAAGAAAAACTAAGGACAGGAAAGTGGTAGTAGGGTGCAGCTCCGAAGAGGAAAGAACACGAATTAGAGAGAGCATTCATGACAAGGACAGCCAGCTTAGCGTATCTGAAGTCAAAAATAAAGACCCCATGGTCTTAATGAAAGACGTTATAAGCTACTTAAAGGAGGAGGAAATAACAGAGGCACTCAAGAGGCAGAACACTAAGCTCTTCCGGGACTTGACTCCAGAAGACTCTAGAGTCGAGATCAAGTTCCGGAAAAGATCTAGGAACCCTCACACCAACCACATAGTGGCTAGAGTTTCCCCACGGCTCTGGTGCAGGATGATAGAGGAAGGGTCCGTCCACCTGGACCTGCAAAGAGTAGCCGTTATTGACCAGTCCCCACTAATCCAATGCTCTATGTGTCTGGGGTATGGGCATGGCCGGCGTTTCTGCCGAGAAACTGCCGAAAAGTGCAGCCACTGTGGAGGTCAGCACAGGAGGGACGACTGTCCTGAATGGCGCACCGGAACACCACCAACTTGTTGCAACTGCAGGAGTGCAAACGCGGTCAATGTAGAACATAACGCCTTCAGCAGCGAGTGTCCGGTGCGCCAGAGATGGGACGCGTTGGCTAGAGCAAGTGTTGCATACTGCTAACGAGAAGGGCACCCACACCCAACACAGCGCTATTCCTCCAGCTAAAAATAGCCCAAAACTTGTTATTCAGGCAAACCTCCAGAGAATGCAGTTGGCAACAAACGAATTAATGCTGGAGGCCACAAAAAGGAGAGCTGCATACGCACTTGTACAGGAACCATACGTGGGAGCGATCGGGAAACTTAAAAACTATGGAGGGACCAGGATTTTTCAAGACACCGGAGCAGACACCACCAAAGCATGCATAGTGGTCTTTGACCCAGAGGCCACAATAACACAATATCCGCACCTAACAACACCGAACATCTGCGTGGTGGGGGTGTCTGCTGGAGCCTCGAAAACCATCTTAGTATCTTTCTACTTCGAACCCGACCAGGACATAGGCACATACTTGAACCATCTTAAGAAAATCAAAGACGAACTAGCCGCACACAATATCTTAATCGGAGGCGACGGTAACGCCAAGAGTACCTGGTGGGGGGAGAGGAAGACGGATAGCAGAGGCGAAGTGTTCGTCAGCACGATCGATGAGTTAGATTTGCACTTACTCAACGTAGGTGACAGACCCACCTTCGACACCTTCCGTGGCGGCAAACGCTATAGCAGCATAGTGGACATTACAGCATGCTCCACCAATCTTCTCGACCGGGTTGACGACTGGAAAGTAGAGGACAACCTGACGAGTGCGGACCACAGAGGTATCACATTTAGAATTAACACACAAAAAGACACAGGAATCACATTCACCAACACCACAAGACTATACAACACAAGGAAGGCAAATTGGGAAGGATTTCGTACGAAATTCAACCAAATTTGCCAAGCACACTCATTAAATACAGACACAATAACAAATACAAAAGACATAACACAGTTGGAAACACTCATAACACTATACACAGACACAATCACAGAAACATGCACACACACAATTCCACACAAAAGTAACAAGAAAACACTTACCCTGCCCTGGTGGTCCGAAGAGCTGGAACGGATGAAAAAAGAAGTCGTCACCTGGAGAAGAAGAATAAAATATGCTGCACCTGTCCGTCACGCGAAGGTTGTCAATGAGTACCTGGAAAAAAAGAATCAATATGAAGCTGAAGCTAAACGCGCCCAAATTCAAAGCTGGAAAGAGTTCTGTTCTAAGCAAGATAAAGAAAGTATCTGGGATGGGGTGTATAGGGTGATCGGCAGGACTCGGAAAAGAGAGGAGGACATTCCACTACAAAAAGATGGCAAAACGCTGAGTGCAAAGGAATCGGCACAATTACTTGCCGAGACCTTTTATCCTGAGGATGATGGGGAGGGAGATACCGAAACACACAAAAAGACCAGAAAACAAGCAGCAGAGATTAACCTAAAAGAGGAGGAGGGTGAGTGCAAAGAGCCACCTTTTACCTTGCACGAGCTAAAAAACACCCTCAGGTCTTTCAACCCCAAAAAGGCCCCTGGAGCAGATGGCTTTACGGCCGACATTTGCATCCACGCAATCAACACCAATCCGGGGCTATTCCTTGCGCTGATCAACAAATGTCTGGAGCTCCACCACTTCCCTAAAATCTGGAAGGAGGCTATTGTCATCGTGCTTAGGAAACCAGCAAGAGAGGATTATGGGATCCCCAAATCGTACCGGCCCATCGGCCTACTTTCCATCTTAGGGAAAATCTTCGAAAAGCTGCTGATGACCAGGCTAAAGTTCCACCTTATTCCCCGGATGAGTACTCGCCAGTACGGGTTCATGCCCCAGAAGAGCACGGAAGACTCCCTCTATGATCTGATGAAACACATCAGAACTAAACTGGAAGAGAAAAAACTTATTACAGTCATATCACTGGACATAGAGGGAGCCTTCGATAGCGCCTGGTGGCCACAAATCCGAGTCCGTCTGGCTGAGGAGAAGTGTCCCAGGAACTTAAGACTGGTCATCGACAGCTATTTGTCAAACCGAAGGATAAAATTAAGGTACGCCGGTGAGGAGTATGTAAGGAACACAAATATTGGGTGTGTACAAGGTTCCATTGGGGGTCCCATACTCTGGAACTTGTTATTAGATCCGTTGCTGAAGGGCCTGGAAAGTAGGCGAGACTACGCACAAGCCTTTGCAGATGACATAGTCTTGGTGGTAGACGGAGATAAGGCGCTAGATGTTGAGCTGAAGGCCAACTCGGCCCTCGAATATATCAGGGAGTGGGGTGTCAGGAACAAGCTGCGCTTCGCGCCACACAAGACGAATGCGCTTTTCATCACGAACAAATTAAAATACGACACCCCCCGCCTGCATATGGGAGGAACGGACATTTCCTACAAGGAAGAAATAAAGCTGTTGGGAGTAATCATTGACAGAAATCTATCCTTTACTCCCCACATAAAAAGTGTGTGCGGCCGGGCGGTGGCCGCGTACAAACAGTTGACTCGAGCTGCCAAAATCTCATGGGGCCTGCACCCTGAAGTTATAAGGTTACTGTATACGGCAACTATAGAGCCGATCCTAATGTACGCGGCCAGCGCCTGGGCTCCTGCGGTGAAAAGAGTCGGGAACAGAACCCTGTTAAAAGCAGCACAAAGAGGTTTTGTACAGAAAATCTGTAGGGCCTACCGCACGGTCTCGCTGAATTCAGCATTGGTACTGACAGGGATACTCCCCTTGGACCTCCGAATAAGCGAGGCTGCCTTGCTGTACGAAGCGAAAAAGGGGGTACCCCAGCCAGAACTAGCAGACCGGGCAATAGAACAGCGCACACCAGCAACAAGTCTACCCCACCCAACCGAGCGCATGGCCATAGAGTTCCGCCACCTGGACAACCAAGAACAACTGGACTCACACACCAACTTCGATGTCCGAATATTTACCGATGGCAGTAAGATTGACGGCAGGGTTGGGGCCTCTCTATCCATATGGATTGGAGAGGCTGAGACCAAGGCCGTCAAGCTTAGTCTGCCATCCTACTGCACGGTATACCAGGCGGAACTCTTGGCCGTGTGTGAAGCAAGCAGGGAGATTCTGCGGCGGAAGGAAAGTACATTTGCGGTGTACTGTGACTCCAGATCTGCCCTTCAAACTATTGCCAGACCCGAGTGCTTACACCCTCTAGCCACGCAAACAAAATCCAATTTTGCAAAATTGGCAAACCAAAATAAAATTGTAAAATTATTTTGGATTAAAGCTCACGCGGGGCTAGAGGGCAATGAGCGAGCCGATCAACTAGCGAAAGAGGCGGCTCTGAATTCAAAGAGCAGACCCAAGTATGACCTCTGTCCTGTATCATTCGTCAAGCGAAGCATTCGCATGCGGTCACTTGAGGAATGGAACGAGCGATACAGGACAGAGGAAACCGCAAACACCACCAAACTGTTCTTCCCCAACGTAAAGGAGGCCTATAGGGTAATAAAGAAAATCGAGTTAAATCACCTCACCACGCAGGTCTTGACGGGGCATGGCGGGTTCTCCGGGTATCTAAACCGCTTCAGATGCAAGGAGGACCCTTCATGCTCCTGCGAACCAGGAACAGTAGAAAACGTAGAACACCTTTTGTTAGACTGCCCTATTTTCGCCTCTCTAAAGTATAATTTAGAGAACGAAATAGGAATGGACGTCACCAAAACTACTTTGCCTACAATAATGCGTGGAAAAGAGAGGAACACGTTCCTTAAGTACGCTCACAAAATTTTAAAAGAAGTAATTAAGAAGAATAAAGATTAAGAAATTAATATGCTGCTCAAATATTGTTATAATATTAAGACGTAGCATATAAAGAACAAAATAGGCAAATAAGAAATTATAAAAAGAGTACTTAAGAAGAAACGCAGGAGAACAGTGTAAGGATAAGAAATGAAATAAGGTAAGGATATAATAGTTGAAAAATAAATAGCACAGTAGATATAAATGGAAACACATAAGAATAAAAAATTTTCCCATATACCCTATATATAGATAAATATGAGTCCCAATATATATAAATTTACACGTCCCCAGTTTTCCAGTATACATAAAAAATTATTAGATACTTTATTAGATAAAGGCTCCTAGACTCGGAGCAGGAGCGTTTTTAAAGAAATGGATGAACGAAATATTGGATAACTATGTATTTTGCAATGTATTTATAAAATGAAAACTGTAATGAAAGAAAATCGCAAGGAATTGGCTCCGAAACATATCGGAGGTGCAAGAGTTATTTAAAAAAAAAAAAAAAAAAAAAAAAAAAAAAAAAAAAAAAAAAACCTAACCTAACCTAACCTAACCTAACCTAACCTAACCTAACCTAACCTAACCTAACCTAACCTAACCTAACCTAACCTAACCTAACCTTACGTACTTCACTATACCTTAATGAAGTACGTAAGAACCAATCTTGAACAAAAGAGAATTATTACACTGGTATCGTTAGATATAGAGGGAGCCTTCGACAGTGCTTGGTGGCCAAAGATCAGAGTCCGATTGGCTGAGGAGAAATGTCCAAACAATTTGAGGCGGGTCATAGGCAGCTATCTGAGGGATCGCTTCGTAAACGTACGGTATGCTGGAAAGGAGCACCGTACAAAGACCGAGAAAGGTTGTGTGCAGGGATCCATCGGTGGTCCCATATTGTGGAACCTGCTCCTCGACCCGCTCCTAAAAGAGCTTGAAGCAAAAGGGGTATTCGTCCAAGCCTTTGCCGACGATATCGTGCTGGCGTTCGCTGGAGAAAAGGCACTTCAAATTGAAACTCGTGCAAATTCGACTCTAGACTTCGTCCAGGCGTGGGGAGTAGCCAATAAACTGCGCTTTGCACCACACAAGACAAACGCAATTGTAATTACAAATAAGCTTAAGTACGACACTCCACGCCTGGCGATGAGCGAAATCCCCATCAAAGTAAATAAAGATATCAAATTACTCGGCGTCACCATAGACGATAAATTGACATTTAACACCCATGTCAAAAATGTGTGCTCAAAGGCAGTGGCTGTATATAAACAACTCTCACGAGCAGCAAAAACAAGCTGGGGCCTTCATCCAGAAATCATCCGCCTCATATATACAGCCACTGTCGAACCAATAATCCTGTACGCGGCTAGCGTCTGGGCACCCGCCGCTACTAAAATTTGCGTCAAAAAACAACTAGATGCCGTTCAGAGGGGCTTTCTCCAGAAAATTAGCAAGGCATACCGCACAACGTCCCTAAACTCGACGCTGATCCTGACTGGGATTCTCCCTTTAGACCTGCGGGTCCGTGAGGCTGCCTCACTTTATGAGGCAAAGAAGGGGAAACCCCAGCCAGAGATTGGAGACAGGGACGTTGAAAGAGTAGTCTCTGCAATTGAGGGTCCGCATCCAGCCAAACTCGCTCGATTTCACTTCCATACCTTGGTAGACCAAGACCAACTCGACGAAAACAGTGATTTTGATATCAGAATCTTTACAGACGGCAGTAAGATTGACGGTCGTGTCGGCGCTTCGCTATCCTTATGGAATAGAGAAGCCGAGACCAGGGCCGTCAAACTTAGTCTGTCGTCACACTGTACGGTCTACCAGGCTGAGCTTTTGGCACTATTCGAAGCGAGTGAGGCTGTGAAACGCAGAAAGGAGCGGTCTTTCGCAATATACAGCGACTCCAGAGCTGCTCTACAAACGGTCACTGGACTTAAAAGTCTCCACCCTCTAGCAGTGAAAACCAGAGCCAACCTCGTCGCTTTGGTCCAACAAGATAAAGCTGTGTCTTTATTCTGGATCAAAGCGCACGCAGGATTGGCTGGAAACGAAAGGGCAGACCAGTTGGCCAAGGAGGCAGCTCTGAGGTCTAAAAAGAGACATGACTACCAAGAGTGTCCCATTTCATTCGTCAAGAGGTGCATTCGCATGCGTACTCTTGACGAATGGAATGCACGGTACAAGAGTGGCATCACGGCAAGTGTTACGAAGTTATTTTACCCGGACGCCATACAAGCCTACAAAATTGTCAGGAAAACACCAATCACGGGAGTGACCACCCAGATTATGACGGGGCACGGTGGATTCTCCGAGTATCTGCACCGTTTCGGATGCAAGGAGAATCCATCGTGCAACTGTGAGCCAGGAGTGCCAGAAACTGTACCGCACATTCTCACCGAGTGCCCCGTATACGCACGTGAAAGATATGACACCGAGCAGGAGATTGGCCTTAAAATAGAAAAAATGAACTTTCCAAAAATATTAGATGACAAAAAATGCAGAAAAATTTTCATACAATATTGCAATAGAGTAGCAAATAAAGTTATAAATAAAAACAAAACTGTGTAAGAAAACCATGTTTCTATAATATCGTAACGAATATTATATGCAACATGTAAAAAAGAAAGTGAAAAATCTAAAACGAAAATTGTTGAAGATGTCAAATAAATAAGAAATAAAATACGAAATGAAATGAATGGAAAACTAAAAGGAGAAAAACGGAGAAGATCTTAAGAAAGAATGAAAGAAGTATATTCGGAGAAATAAATAAATTTTGTAATGTCTTTATGTATATAACAAAAACTACATCTATAACTACGGTATACCTTCAGCATACCGTAGCATACGTAACGGAGGATAACAAAAATAGAAAAGGCACATATATAACTAATTAAAACTAAAAGCATCGGTTCCGCCGGTGGTGTTCAGAATAAAAAAAAAAAAAAAAAAAAAAAAAAAAAAAAAAAAAAAAACCTAACCTAACCTAACCTAACCTAACCTAACCTAACCTAACCTAACCTAACCTAACCTAACCTAACCTAACCTAACCTAACCTAACCTAACCTAACCTAACCTAACCTAACCTAACCTAACCTAACCTAACCTAACCTAACCTAACTGTAGTGGTTTTTACGTTTTTCAGATTTTTACATAGATCACCCATACAACTCAAATTGACAAACACTTTCTTTGTGTATTACCATAACTTTATGTACTAAGGTGGTTTCATATTTTGATATAGAATAGTAAAACTAACCGAGGGCCTTCTAACGAGACCCTAAACACCCCCCTAGCTTTTCATTTAGTTGCAGTTTTTCACAAATCATCCCTAGTAATCTTGGTAAATCAGCGTAAAATCATAAGTTTGTTCTAAAAGTTTTTAAATTTCTATACTTACCCCTAGTTTTTATTCATTATTATTGTCCAGCTCGTCGTCCCATTCCTTCAGAGTGGTCGAACCTCCAAATCCGCCTGAAAACAAAAAAGTTATTAAAGAAAAACGAAAAAATTTGCCCGCCCACCCACCCTTTTCTCCACGGGGTATATCAACTCGGTCTCATACAAAAATTTTCGAAATTTATTTTTATTATTTATTCCTATCAAAATTAATAGTGTTCTTTGAGATCGAGTTGAACTGGTTGTAAAGTGGTCTGTAACGATCAGAAAATTCTTATTTAGGCCTTTGTCATCCTAAAGGCTTCTAACATATTACACTTTTTGACGGGTAAGGTCAGAACGAGTCCCTCTACAACTCTTCTCCCTTACATTTACTGACCAAAGTTAGACCCTAGAGTTTACTTTGACCACTGCTAGACTAAACTAGGGTACGTTTACTCTAGATATATATCTATATAACATAACCCGTAACAACTGATGGTGTCACATTTGTGATAAACCAACAAAGTTGACTACAGTAAAACCTGTAAAAATTTATTTCACTTATTTGACCTATAAGGCAATATCGTCTTTAAAACTTTTATTTACATTTTATTTACACCTTTATTTATACACTTTTACCCTTTTTACTTAAACCGACGCATACCACCGACATGATCCGCACGCCAAATAAAACTTCGGGTAGCGAGGAGAGTTCTGCTGTAAAATCACCTCCTAAAACGATAACAATCGAATCGAACGTCAGGCGCAGCATAGGGGAGTGGCGCGAGCGGGAAGCGGCGAGCTCAGTGGAAGCCTGTTCAGTCACTCCGCTGACCACTAGAAAGGAGCAAGCCGCTCCAGCTACAGCCGTGCCGAAAAAGCCCGACTCGCAAACCACCGAGGTCGAGACGAGCACCCCATCAGCTAGTCGTGCCTCTCCCAAGACCTTTCCCAGTAAAACCGCAGAAGCCAGGGCCACCTTCATCAAAGCGAAACATCTTATACAGTCTGCGCGAAATTTGCGCACAGATATAAAGGAGGGGGCTCTTGCGGCAACAGAGAAACTGTTCAAAATGGTTAAGGCATTGGACAATGCACAAAAATCTGAGGGCGGAAAGAGTCTGGCTAAAACACCGAAATCGGCAGCGGAAACACCTAAGGCGACCGAAAGCAGCAATGCCAGCCAAAACTCCGTTCTCCTCTCTCAGCTCCAGCACACAGTATCCGTTATTGAGGAAAACAATAGGAAAATGCAGGAGCTGAGAGATGAGATGGAAATACAGAGGCAGACTTTTTCCGCTCAAACAACATACGCAAATATGGTGAAAAACCCAAGGCCAGTACACGAACAGAGAGCCGCCTTACACTCTGTTATAATAGCATCCGAGGATGAAGATGTAACGGGAGAGAAAGTTCTGGAGAAAGTGAGGGAGGCGGTGGACGCCAAGGAGGGATGGGTCAAGGTAGAGCGAGTAAGGAAAGCGAAGGATAGAAAGATAATAATGAGTTGCAGGACGGAAGAGGATAGAAAGAAAATCAAGGAAAGGATTGAAAACTCCGGAAAGCGCTTAACATGCGAGGAAGTGCATAACAAGGACCCGCTACTCATCATCAAGGACGTCCTCCTAATCCACACCGATGAAGAAGTACTAAAGGCGCTAAGGAATCAAAATAAACAACTTTTTGAAAATCTGGATCCAAAAGACCACCGCATCGAGGTCAAATATCGTAGAAAAGCGAGGAACCATCTGACTGGGCATATCATACTATCTACATCTCCGACATTGTGGCGGAGGGCGACTGAAGTCGGGACACTCCATATTGACCTTCAAAGGGTCCGAGTGGAGGACCAGTCGCCCTTGGTCCAATGTACCAGGTGCCTAGGCTATGGCCACGGAAAGCGTTTCTGCAAACAATCCGTGGACCTATGCAGTCACTGTGGCGGCCCCCATCTACGAGGAGAGTGTCCAGAGTGGTCAGCGGGGTTGCCTCCATCCTGTGAAAACTGCAGAGCAGCTAAGTACGACCTGAACGACCACAACGCTTTCAGCCAGGTATGCCCGATACGCCAGAAGTGGGACGCACTGGCTAGGTCGTCAGTGGCGTATTGCTAAGGGCGTTGAAGGCAAGCCGTATCAAATCCTTCAGGCGAATCTACAGCGGAAACGACTGGCAACGGATGAGCTAATGATGGAGGCCGGCAAACGAGGAGCTGCTCTGGCATTGCTACAAGAGCCATATATCGGAGAAGGAAAGTGTATGAAAAGTTACCGGGGGGCGAGGATATTCCAGTATACGGGAGAGGGCACAACAAAGGCGGCGATAGCCGTCTTTGATGACAAAATAGAGGTTGTACAACATCCACAACTCACCACTTCGAACTTCGTTGTGATTGAAGCCCGAACTAAAGACTGGAATATCACTTTCGCTTCCCTGTACTTTGAACCGGACAAACCCATCGGTCCATATATGGCTCACTTACAAAAAATCTGTGGCACCCTGGGAACCAAGTGCCTATTAATCGCCGGAGATGTAAATGCGAAATGCACTTGGTGGGGGGGAACTGTAAATGACCAGAGAGGGGAGGAAGTACTAAGCATCCTCGATGAGCTAGGACTGCACATCCAAAATGTGGGAAACATGCCAACATTCGACACTATTAGAGGCGGCGTCAGGTACTCCAGCAACGTAGATATTACGGCATGCTCGGAGGATCTGTTGGCGCGCGTGGACGACTGGTTTGTTGACGAAACCCTCACAAGCTCGGACCATAACGGTATATCATTCTGCATCAACCTAAAAAATAGCCAAGGTACACACATAATTAGATCAACACGAATTTATAACACTAAAAAAGCCAATTGGTCTAAATTTCATGCGAAATTGAGTCAATTAAAACTGGATAGTAACTTAACACTAAAAGCAATAGAAAACATAAAAGACATACATAACTTAGAAAAAACAGTCACAGATTTTACTAATATCATTACCTTAGCATGCAATGAAAGTATACCCAAAAAGAATAATAAACAAAAACTTACCTTGCCGTGGTGGTCCGAAGAACTCCAGAAGATGAAGAGGGAAGTCTCCACATATAAAAACCGCATCCATCGAGCCGCACCAGTCCGCAGAGCAAAAGTTGTAGAGGAGTATCTGAAAAAGAAGGAAGACTATGAGACGGCCGCAAGGAAAGCACAAATATCAAGCTGGAAAGACTTTTGCCAAAAACAAGATCGAGAAAGCATGTGGGACGGCATCTACCGGGTCATAGGAAGAACTAGGAAAAGAGAGGAGGACTTACCACTAACGTGTAATGGCAAAACCCTTGACGCAAAGGGTTCAGCGCAGATGTTGGCAGAGACCTTCTACCCGAAAGACTTACCGGAACATGATACTGAACACCATAAAGAAACCAGAATTAGGGCAGAAGAGGTCAACGCTGACAATGGATTGGAGGAAGAGGATGATCCACCACTTACACTAACCGAGCTACTTACAGTGACCTCATCCTTCAATCCTAAAAAAGCGCCCGGATCAGACGGGTTTACTGCCGACATCTGCGAACAGGTCGTAAACAATGAACCCCTCTTGTTCCTAGGGATCCTAAATAGATGCCTCCAACTACAGTACTTTCCTAAGGCGTGGAAAGAAGCCACGGTTGTTATACTTAAAAAACCCGGACGAACCGACTACACCATGCCAAAATCTTACCGGCCAATAGGTCTGCTTCCCATTTTTGGAAAAATTTACGAAAAGCTGTTGATAACCCGAATTAAATATCACTTGGTTCCCAAAATGAGTTCCCGCCAATTCGGGTTCATGCCACAAAGGAGCACCGAGGACTCCCTCTATGCCTTAATGAAACACACAAGAGCCAATCTTGACCTCAAGAAAATAGTAACATTGGTATCATTAGACATAGAGGGAGCCTTCGACAGCGCCTGGTGGCCGAAGATCAGGATCCGGTTGGCGGAGGAGAAATGTCCAAGGAATTTAAGACGGGTTATCGACAGCTACCTAAAAGACCGTTCTGTAAACGTCCTATATGCCGGAAAAGAACACATAACAAATACGGAGAAGGGTTGTGTGCAGGGATCCGTTGGTGGTCCCATACTGTGGAATCTGCTTCTCGACCCACTCCTTAAAGATCTAGAGAGCAAAGGTGTATACGTCCAAGCTTTTGCTGACGATATAGTCTTGGCTTTTACTGGTGACACGGCCCATCAAATAGAAACCTGCGCTAATCCAATCCTGGAGTTCGTACAAGCATGGGGAGAAGCTAATAAACTCCGATTTGCACCGACAAAAACAAATGCCATCGTCATTACAAGAAAAATTAAATATGATACCCCACGCCTAGTGATGAGCGAGATCCCAATTGCCACAAAAAGGGAAATAAAGCTGCTCGGTGTCACAATAGATGACAAACTTACCTTTAACAGTCACGTTAAAAATGTGTGCTCAAAGGCAGTGGCTGTATATAAACAACTCTCGAGAGCTGCCAAGATAAGTTGGGGTCTACACTCAGATATCATCCGCCTCATATATACAGCCACTGTCGAACCGATCATCTTGTACGCAGCTAGTGTCTGGGCACCTGCAGTTACCAAGATCTGCGTTAGAAGGCAACTCGACGCCATCCAAAGGGGCTTTCTGCAAAAAATAGCAAAGTCATATCGTACAACGTCCATAAACTCTGCGCTGATTCTGACTGGAATTCTCCCCCTTGACCTCCGAGTCCGCGAGGCTGCTTCTCTTTACGAGGCAAAGAGGGGGGAATCTCAGCCAGAGTTAGGAGACAGGGAAGTTGAAAGAGTGGCCTCTGCAATTGAGGGTCCCCATCCAGCCGAGCTCGTTCGATTTGACTTCCATACCCTGGTAGACCAAGACCAACTCGACGCTAACAGTGATTTTGACATCAGGATCTTCACAGACGGCAGTAAGATTGACGGCCGGGTCGGTGCTTCGCTATCCTTATGGAATAGAGAAACCGAAACCAGGGCCGTCAAACTTAGTCTGCCGTCCTTTTGTACGGTCTACCAGGCTGAGCTCTTGGCATTGTTCGAAGCGAGCGAGGCTGTGATGCGCCGAAAGGAGCGGACGTTTGCCATATACTGCGACTCCAGAGCTGCTCTCCAAACTGTTACTGGTCCTAAATGTCTCCACCCTCTTGCTGTGAAAACCAGAGCCAACCTCGTCGCTTTGGTCCAACAAAATAAAGCTGTGTCTTTATTTTGGATCAAAGCGCACGCAGGATTGGCTGGAAACGAAAGGGCAGACCAGTTGGCAAAGGAAGCAGCCCTGAAGTCCAAAAAGAGGCATAATTATGATAAATGCCCCATTTCATTCGTCAAGCGGTGCATTTGCATGCGAACCCTTGACGAATGGAATGCACGGTACAAGAGCGCTCAGACTGCGAGCACTACCAAAATGTTCTTTCCGGATGCCACAGCTGCGTACAAGACAGTGCGCAAAATACCGATTACGGGAGTAACCACTCAGATTCTGACAGGGCACGGTGGATTCTCAGAGTATCTACACCGCTTTGGATGCAAGGAGAATCCATCGTGCATCTGCGAACCAGGTGTGCCAGAAAGTGTGCCACACATTTTATCAGAATGCCCCGTATACGCACGAGATCGCTATGACGCCGAACAGAAAATAGGCACAAAAATCGAGACACCAAATTTTCCAGAAATCATATCAAGCAAAAATAGAGAAATTTTCATCGAATACTGTAATAAAATAGCAATAAAAGTAATAAATAAAAATAAAAGTACATAAGAAAAACATGTTTCTTGAATATCATGTAGCATATTTGGAAGTAACATGTAACAATTGAAAAGTATAAAAATCTGAAATGAAAATAGAGTAAATAGCAAGAGTAGGAAATTAACATATAGAAATAGTTGAAGTGTAAACGTGTCCCAGAAAAATAACAGTATCTCATAATATATAGATGTTCGAAACTCTTATACGGTACACCTTCAGTGTACCAAAACTTAATAATGTAAAATAAATATCAGTTGAATAAAATCTTAAATACAGAAATAAAAAAGCCAGCGGTTCTGCCGGTGGTACAAGAAAAAAAAAAAAAAAAAAAAAAAAAAAAAAAAAAAAAAAAAAAAAAAAAAAAAAAAAAAAAAAAAAAAAAAAAAAAAAAACTGTAGTGGTTTTCTACAGTGATGTGATGAGTGAGAGATGAGGGATGGTAAGAAACAAACCCAAAGATGGTCGATCTAACACTGAACTTTATTCATTATTTAATCTTAAAGGTAAACTATAAATATAAGCATAAATTTGTAAGTTATTAGTTAGCGTTATAATAACCTACATTAAAAGTCGATTACTCGACATTTCAAGTGGCATCATAACCTAGTAACATAGAGACCTATTGTACAGCTGCTTCCCTGTACATTCTGCCCACTCAAAAGAAATGGATATAAGACAAGGTTAAATTATCACAACATAAAATTTTACAAGAAATCAACATACTTAAACAAACTTAATTGAAATTGAAAACTTATATGTTTTACACGACATACCTATTATTCTAAAATCTTAAATATTTCATTATCTCTATTCTAAGTTTAAACTATATTCGTAGCCGGGATATCCAATCGTACGGCTCGCGGACGGGGTACTGCATAAGTGGCCGTCGCCTGTCCGTCGCTGGTCGCGATCACCGCCATCTGGATCGGAGGTTCAGTAGAGCTCGGCGTTCTCATTTCCAGGGCTCTCTTGCTTTTGCGCCGTCGCATGACTAAGCAAACGGCTCCAGTGACTATTATCAGTCCCAATATGCTATAGAGAACTGAATATTGATGAACATCGTGTACGCTGAGGGTGACACCTTCTTGCTCTTTGATGTAGTTTATCTGGTTTTGCATACGGCGCCATGTTTCCTGGTGATCTTCTGGATTAGGTTGTTGAAAGATTGGAGTATAAAGTGAGGAGTTCAATATTGAGTTTAATATCGATATCTCTGGCAATATAGGAATCTCACCTTGAACCTGGGCGCGGCTCAAATAGTTATTGTGACCTGTAATAGAGAACGTGTCACTCTTTATAATACAGCCTGGTCCAATGTCTAGAAGGCCGTTTCCAGTCAATGACTTTATAACCATTCCAACGTCAGGGCAAAATATGCGCACTACGCATTTCCCACAGCAAGTGAATAACCACCTGTTATCGCGGTGTAACTTGATCCATCGCTCGTGGCACGGCGTCGTCTTTGTGCTACACATTGTTTTGTTATGAATGCTCACGTTACAAATTGAATGAGTCAATTGTAATTCATAAATAGGTTTATTTATGGAGCATAATATTGTGTTTGTTTGTATGTGTACACAGCTCTGAACATCTGTTTCTGTTAGAGTAAGCAGCAAGTCCTTTTGTAGGTTGTATGCAATGTACGGGAAACTAAATTCTACCGTAAACGAATTTTGAGGTAGGCTGATAACCTTGTCCAACTCGAAAGCCTCCTTGTTAACAAGTGGGATCTTGACTTCGATAATCAAGTAGGATACGCCAATGGCAGCGGAAATCTTAATTAATTTATACAGCTCTATATAATCTTGTGCGTCGGCAGGCAAAGTCAGGTCCTCGGGTATGTGGCGGTATATAATATTAAGCTGTTCATCCAGTTGCTCTGGCGGTAATAAATGTGTGTTTATGTGACCTTGAGTGATGTCAGTCAAAGTTCTAATTATATATTCTTGCATTTTTCGTATGTTGCTAATAACGATCATCGCTGAGAGGGATGCTGATAATATGGTTAACTCGTTGCTCGTTTCTGCCCTTAAACGATTTGTAACAAGTGTAATATTCTGGAGATATTTTTGAACCATTCCGAACTGTTTGTTCATGATGGCTTCGTTTCTTTGCAGAATATTTGACTGAGCTTCGATAATACTTGTTTGATTCTTTAAGAGGGATTGTAGGTGGTTTTCATTGAGAGAGATTTTTTTCTATGTCCTTCTCGTATTTCTTTGCAAAACGCTGATCAAGGACTCCAAATAGCTCTCGCGCTACATAACCCACGCCATCGATGAGACCTCTTTTCTGTCTTTTATTAGGTCGACTATTGAGTATACGGTTATAATGTTCGATTTCCGATAACTCGTGTCCTAATTGATAAACGATGCTTTTATATTGTATCGGTAGTGGGTCCGAGCGTATGGCCTGCTCTAAATGAGTAACGTAACTCTCTACGTGACGTAAGGCCGACCAATATGTCGTCATATTATAATATACGATTAACTTCCATTCGTCCCGTATGAGTTTCATGTCGTACATCTTATCAAAAAAGGTGTTTTGGTCCCCATTAAGTGTAGATATGTTGTACGAACACTGCCCCGGTGTGATAATAAACATTAAAATCACTATTAAAGCGTACATAAATGACCCTAAGGGGCTTCGCGTCTTGCTCCTTGGTTTGTGTTCGTTATCGTGACGTCGTCGTCGGGCAGTGATGACGTTAACAGTAGTCGATGAGTTCGCGTCACGTAAAGGTGGTTGAGGGTATTCATCTTTTACGGGTAGCATTGATAGCTTCGTAATAGGCCTCATTAAGATCCCATTTTTCGTTTTTATGGATACAACTCGAACGTATCCATCCTTATTAGGGTGTACATCCACTACTCTGCCCATCGACCATTTACCTGGGGGCAGGTTTTCCTCCTTTATCAAAACGATGTCATCGATTTCGATGTTTTTTGTGGGTGTCCTCCACTTAGTTCGAACTTGCAATTGTTGTAAATAATCAATAGACCATTTCTTCCAAAATTGTTTGTTTATATCTTGCATCATCTGCCATCTGGTGGTCAAGCTCATGTGACCGGGGTCCGTCTGTGGTCTGGATACTAGTGGGCCACCAATAATGAAGTGTCCTGGAGATAGATATTCATCATCTGGGCTTTCACTCAAAACAATTAGAGGCCGAGAGTTAAGGCAGGCTTCAATTTGATGAAGTATCGTAATAAACTCTTCATACGTGAGTTTCTGCTCGCCGATTACTCTCTTAAGGTGGTATTTGAAGCTTTTAACTGCCGCTTCCCATAATCCTCCTGCAGATGGGTTAGCTGGGGCGTTAAAATGCCACCGAATATCGTAGTCTCCGATACTGTTAAGAGCGTGAACATCGAGAGTTTGAATTATCTCAGCGTACTCTTTCTTCAATAGTTTGCTAGCTCCGATGAAATTTCGTCCCTGATCGCTATACATATGTTTTGGAGCTCCTCTTCTAGCACAAAAACGTCTGAATGCGGCTAGGAATCCCGGCGTAGAGAGATCAGAAACCAACTCTAAGTGAACTGCCTTTGTTGATAGGCATACGAACACTGCAACATAACCCTTATGGGTTCGCACGCCGCGGCCTTTGTTGGCTCTGATGTCAAAATGTCCGGTGAAATCAACCCCGGTATGAGTGAACGGGCGTGAAGGAGTGACACGGGGCTCTGGTAGATCGGCCATAATTTGTGTTCTTTTCTCTTCTCTGTAGCGCCGACAAGTCACGCACTTCCGGAGTTCCCTTTTTACAGAACGAAGACCGCTGATTATCCAGTATTTCTCTCGAATATACGATAACGTTAAGCTCGGTCCACCGTGTAGCGTGACAGAGTGAGCTTGATTTATTACGAGTTCGGTGAGCTTGCTGTTACTAGGTAAAATAATAGGGTGCTTAGCAGATTGACTGAGCATGGAGTTATTCAATCGCCCTCCGACTTTCAGCAGATCATCCCTGGGGTCTATGTATGCACATAGACTCGCTAATTTACTTTCCCTTTTTAATTTTCCGTGTGCCTTCAAATAAAATAAATCGTCTTCAAACTCGATAGATTGCGTAGCCTTGATAATGAAATTAAGCGAAGTTTGCATTTCAGAGGCTGTTAAATGGTTAAGTTGTGTAGTCTTTTTATTATGCAACCACTGCACAAAACGTGATAGCCAGCATATTGTTGTTGTTATACGTCGAATTGAACTACATTCATTTAGTAGTTTTATAAATAGCTCATTTTTATAACATACTACTGCATTCACGTGGATTTTCTTTGTTTCTATTAGTGGTACTTCATATTCATTTTTAATGATCCTGTTTGGATCTAATGTCGGTAACCATGACGGTCCACGCCACCATAAGGAATGCTGAGCCAGTTGTGACGAAGTGAGACCCCTGGTAGCGCAGTCTGCAGCGTTTTCTTCAGATCGGACGTGGTGCCAAGACGATGATGGGATGATGCTAAGTATTGTACGAACTCTGTTGGCCACAAACTGTTTCCATCTATTGACATCTCCATGAAGCCAACCAAGCACCACCATGGAATCGGTCCACGCGTAGACCTGAGTATTTTGTTTAAAGGTTTCTTTTACTTTCTTAATGAGGCGTGATAGTAAAAGCGCTCCACAAAGCTCTAGTTTTGGAAGAGTCAATTTATTTTTTTAAACAAAATACTCAGGTCTACGCGTGGACCGATTCCATCTATTGACATCTCCATGAAGCCAACCAAGCACCACCATGGAATCGGTCCACGCGTAGACCTGAGTATTTTGTTTAAAGGTTTCTTTTACTTTCTTAATGAGGCGTGATAGTAAAAGCGCTCCACAAAGCTCTAGTTTTGGAAGAGTCAATTTATTTTTAAAAGGTGCTAGCTTTGTTTTTGCGATCACTAGTGTTGATGTGGATTCGCCGTAAGGATTTTTTGTGACTACGTAAATTACACAACTGTATCCTTTCTCAGATGCATCAGAAAAGCCATGAATAATATAGTCTTTACCACCCAAGTAGCGTGGGATTTTGAATGTATTTATCTTTTGCATGTCATTTCTTAGTCGAATCCACTCTTTGTTAATATTTTCAGTAAGTGGTTTATCCCAATCAGCTGTTTCTTCTGTCCACGTACGTTGAAATAATAACTTAGCCCTTATCGTGATCGGAGAAAGCCAACCCAAGGGATCAAATATCTTCGATATTTTTGATAATACTTGACGTTTAGTAATAATAGCGTCCCCTGTGTCATCTTCGAATTTATTTTGAAAAGAGAAAGAGTCGGATGAGGGGTTCCACTGTAGCCCCAATGTCTTCCGATCTTCAGAACACTTAAAGTGGAGGGGCATGTCACGCTGGTCAGCCGATAGATCCTTTGTGAGTTCATCGGAGTTACTAGACCATTTGCGTATGTTCATTCCAGCTCCTGCTAGTATCTCTATAATTTCTTGTTGTAGTCTTTTGGCTTCGGAGATTTTATCACAACCTGCCAACAGATCATCCATATAAAACGACGTCATCAAGGTCACAGCAGCTAAGGGAAACTTGTGTGCGTCGTCCATAGCCAACTGCCTCAAAGTACGCATAGCAAGATAAGGTGCTGCCTTTGTCCCGAAACTGATTGTTCGGAGTTGGTATTCTGTCAAAGGTACTTCCTGCGAGTTTCTCCATACGATTTTTTGAAGCTTTTGATCGGACTCTCTCAAAAAAATTCTGCAAAACATGCGTTCAATATCTGCTGTTATGACGTACTTGTGCTGCCGCCATACTAAGATGAGATGCTGGAGATCCTTTTGAAGGTTAGGACCCCGTTTCATCAAATCATTAAGACTATAGCCACTGGAAGTTTTTGACGATGCATTAAAAACTGTTCTCAGTTTTGTTGTCGTGGACTCATGTTTCAACACGCCGTGATGAGGGAGATAGCACGATGGTTCACCCTTTTGTTTTGCTGGAACCATGTAACCCTGTTGTTCATAGCTTTGCATAAAATCTTTATACGCTGTGGCATATTCTTCATTTTTATGCAGCTTTTTCTCCAAGTTATAGAACTGTGCGACGGCCTTAGCTCGCGATGTACCGAGTTTCTTTTCGAATCCAGGATTCATCGGGAGCGCAACCTCGTACCTTCCGGTTTCTAAGCGCTTCGTTGTAGACTTATACAGCTGTTCACAGTATAGCTCATCTTGCGTTAACTCGGAGTTCGATTCGCTTATCTCTTCTAGCTCCCAATATTGAGATATGGCTGATAAGTCATTAATAACAACGTGACACTTAAATGTTTTCACATTGCCTGATAAGATCCAACCCAGCCTCGTCTGTTGGGCGATGGGTGCCATGCTAGGACCCTTTATGAGACCGCTCATGATTATATCGGAGTATATACTGGCATCTAGTAGCAGGTCTATGGGTCGGGAGACGTTATATTCAGGATCTGCCAGTTGTATGTGCTGCAAATGCGTCCAGGACTGTTTACTGAAAGTCATATTAGGTAAAAAGTTGTTTATGACGTTATTTATGACTAATGCTTGTGTTGTAAAGTCGTAGTCTTCATAAACCGACTGACATTCCAGGACAACAACTCCTTTCCCTTGCTTATTTCCATTCCCGATTCCGGATACGGATGCGTGATACCGCTGCCGAGGCAACCCTAATATCTGGGCGGCATTTTCAGATATAAGGGATATCTGTGAGCCCTGATCTAAGAGCGCCCTCATGGTAACATGGGTTCCATCGGCTGCCTTGACCTTGATTGACAAGGTCGTTAACAAGATCTCTTCGTTATCCGCAGCGACATGGTTAACGCAAAGGTCTCGGTTGTTATCTTGTCGTGACGTTATTTGAGGTTTCTGTGTTATTGGGGCGGTTGGAGAAACTGATGAATGTGCAGTCTCATTCGGTTGCTTTACATTGTTTAAATTCGCATACGCTTCATGTAACATTGTGTTATGGCCTTTTTCACAAACTCTGCATTTTTTCGTCGATGTACATATATTATCGTTGTGTGAGTATAAACAATTGTTGCATACACTCAATTTTATGACGGTCATCAGTCTGTCGTCTGAACTCAATTTATAGAATTTGCTGCATTTGTACAATAGATGACCTTTGTTACAAAGTGGGCACCTTGTAGTACAAGTGGCGGCAGCTTGATATTCTCGATTTTGAGGTTTTCCAAAACGATGACCCCCAAGTCGTGGTTGAAGATGTTTAAACGGCTTGCTATTAACGGTTTTATGTAGATCAGACTTGTAAAAAGGTGCCATAATCTCTTTATCTTTCTTGCTTATGGGCTCCAAAGCATTGAATTTGTCTTCGAGAAAATTCATAAGTTCAGATAGCGACGGTAAATCCCGTGGAGACTTTCGCGCTTCCTTGTAGTTGCTGTACGTCTCACTATCTAATTTTTTGGCAATGAGATGTACTAATAACGGGTCCCATGTACTTGTATCTATACCTAGATTCTGTATCGCAAAGATGCACTCTCTAGTCGTGTCATAGAGTCGTCTTATCTCATGTGCCGATTGCTTATGCGCGACAGGTTGATTTATAAATATTTCAATCTGCTTAGTAAACAACAGTTGAGGGTTATTATATCTGTGAGTTATAATCTCCCATGCTGTTTCATAGTTTTCGGTTGAAATGTGTAAGTGCTGAATTAGTCGCTCAGCATCTCCTCTCAGCCGTCTTTTCAAATGTTGCATTTTTTGTGCGTTGGTCAGGCTGTTGTTATTATGTATGGTCTCTACAAAGAGGTCATAGAATGTAGGCCACTGAGTGTATTTCCCCGTGAATATTGGGATGTCGACGTGTGGGGTTGCTTGTTGAAGATGCGCCGTAGAGGCTAGCTGGAGGTTAAGGGCTCTTTTCACCTCCTTGAATGATTTTTCGTAGTTGAGGAACTCTTCATCATAATTGTAATCGGAGCCTTGTAAAATATTGTCAATCTTGAGGTGCAGAGCGTCGATTGCATTCCACCGTGTTTGGATGCTGCGTAGCTCATCTTCGAGTTCCCATTTGTCACGCATCTCATCAACTTTTAAGCTGTTTACTTGCCGTAGATACGCTCTAAAGTTTGTTCGTTGTAGGGATAGCAGCTCAGCTACCGGCCCTTGGAGTGTTGTTATTGGCGTCAGGGGTATAGGTCGCCCTCTCGACGTAGAAGCCTCTCTCTGATCGGAATCTGACTGAATCCTAGACTTCTCTTCTCGTCTGGTTGGAGTTAGTTGAAAGGTTTCGATTATTGGAGCAAATGACGCGATTTTGTTACGCACTGCATCAAAGTATACTCTTGCTTGTTGAAACTGGTTTTCAATGAAATAAGGTTCTTTGTCATTCTCAAAGTCGGATAATTTATGGTTGTTGACTTGGAACTCTCCCCATAGTCTGTCAATTGAGTCGAGTCTTTCATCCAAGTATGTACGAGTCTTCCGGCTTTGAGAATCTTTACTGAAGTTTCTTTCTACCTTCTTGATAGCTTCAATGATTTCTTGTTGTCGCTGAAGAAGGCTCTCCATTTTGATCACGTGTGTAGCGTTAAACCTCTTAGGAAGCAGAGAGTTTATGTAGGTACGCTGGACGTCACTTGAGCTTTATGTAACTGATATGTCACTCAATAAATACTGATATTTTTCTCAGTATATGTGGATACGCAGTGGTCAATTTTACTCTATGTCTTCGTGAACCCAGCACGACTTTTCGCACCTTCTCAATTTTAACTGGGGGATCTCGCTTGTGAGAAGCCAGTAAAACCGATTCGCATTCGTACGGATCCACTAAGAACACAAAGTAGTGTAAGCGTTAATCCACTGTGTCTTGCTGTACATACCCCAAATGTTCGATGGAGTTTCACAGGTTCGACGTAGTTCACGGTAGTCTTCGATTGTGGTTTTAAGTCGCGGCTTCGTTGAGAGACAGGGGCAGGTTCTGGTCTTCGTTAACTTGTCTTGTCCGTTCACTCGACGAATAGTCTATAGTACGACTGTATTTCTTGCAGCTGATGGCAAGTAGTTGACTGGATATCTCGCCGTCGAATGTTTTCCAGGTGAATATCCTTCCTTGCGGTCCCGGAGTTCCAGGTAATCACTCTCTCTAAATTGTTGTTATGCGCCTTCTCAATTTTGACTGGGGGATCTCGCTGGTGAGAAGCCAGTAAAACCGAATCGCCAACAATGTTCGAAAGAAATAATTACCAGAAACTTAGTCAAGTGGGACTGCTGGTACTGTTCGCTCGAAGGATCAATTACTGTATTCTTCGATTATGACGATCATTTACTTCGATGCTCGAAGGGCCAATTACTGTAGTCTTCATATAATCGGCTCGAAGGACCATTTACTGTAGTGGTTTTCTACAGTGATGTGATGAGTGAGAGATGAGGGATGGTAAGAAACAAACCCAAAGATGGTCGATCTAACACTGAACTTTATTCATTATTTAATCTTAAAGGTAAACTATAAATATAAGCATAAATTTGTAAGTTATTAGTTAGCGTTATAATAACCTACATTAAAAGTCGATTACTCGACATTTCAAGTGGCATCATAACCTAGTAACATAGAGACCTATTGTACAGCTGCTTCCCTGTACAAAAAAAAAAACCTAACCTAACCTAACCTAACCTAACCTAACCTAACCTAACCTAACCTAACCTAACCTAACCTAACCTAACCTAACCTAACCTAACCTAACCTAACCTAACCTAACCTAACCTAACCTAACCTAACCTAACCCATATACATCGGTTTCCGAAAAATATTGACTGACTGCTTTCCAAAGCAATTTTTTCTGTTTAATATCGCTGTATTAGGTTAATTTAATCGTTTCAGGACATTTTCAGGCGTAGTTTCTGAAAAATTTTACAAAAATCTTATCTCGATCCTATAGAAATTTAATAGTTTATTTATAAAATTTAACACACGTAGTTTACTTAGTCATTTTGTAAGTCTTATAGTTTTAATTGTTTTTATTTTGTCACACGCATTGAGGTGCTCCTTCTGACACCTCAATCAGCTACCTGCTTAGCAAAATTATATCGTTTTTGGTGCATCCAAATCGTATATTGCTAATTTTCCTATAGAAAACTTGGTTTTTGGTCGAAAACTTCAAAATTTTGTATTGTCACTCACCTTTTTTATTGTTTATTCTCGTAGATCTCGTCGATTCCTTCCTTCAGAGGGGTCGAACTCCGCAATCGGCCTGAAAATAAAAAATTTATTAGCAGAAATTCGAACCTCAAAGTTTACCTAACCGGCAGTCTCCATACATTAGCTATATACATCGGTTTCCGAAAAATATTGACTGACTGCTTTCCAAAGCAATTTTTTCTGTTTAATATCGCTGTATTAGGTTAATTTAATCGTTTCAGGACATTTTCAGGCGTAGTTTCTGAAAAATTTTACAAAAATCTTATCTCGATCCTATAGAAATTTAATAGTTTATTTATAAAATTTAACACACGTAGTTTACTTAGTCATTTTGTAAGTCTTATAGTTTTAATTGTTTTTATTTTGTCACACGCATTGAGGTGCTCCTTCTGACACCTCAATCAGCTACCTGCTTAGCAAAATTATATCGTTTTTGGTGCATCCAAATCGTATATTGC
Source organism: Stenoptilia bipunctidactyla (assembly GCA_944452665.1). Classification (NCBI taxonomy): domain Eukaryota; kingdom Metazoa; phylum Arthropoda; class Insecta; order Lepidoptera; family Pterophoridae; genus Stenoptilia; species Stenoptilia bipunctidactyla. The sequence goes on from CALYBW010000112.1 coordinate 50,585, forward strand.
TAATTTTCCTATAGAAAACTTGGTTTTTGGTCGAAAACTTCAAAATTTTGTATTGTCACTCACCTTTTTTATTGTTTATTCTCGTAGATCTCGTCGATTCCTTCCTTCAGAGGGGTCGAACTCCGCAATCGGCCTGAAAATAAAAAATTTATTAGCAGAAATTCGAACCTCAAAGTTTACCTAACCGGCAGTCTCCATACATTAGCTATATACATCGGTTTCCGAAAAATATTGACTGACTGCTTTCCAAAGCAATTTTTTCTGTTTAATATCGCTGTATTAGGTTAATTTAATCGTTTCAGGACATTTTCAGGCGTAGTTTCTGAAAAATTTTACAAAAATCTTATCTCGATCCTATAGAAATTTAATAGTTTATTTATAAAATTTAACACACGTAGTTTACTTAGTCATTTTGTAAGTCTTATAGTTTTAATTGTTTTTATTTTGTCACACGCATTGAGGTGCTCCTTCTGACACCTCAATCAGCTACCTGCTTAGCAAAATTATATCGTTTTTGGTGCATCCAAATCGTATATTGCTAATTTTCCTATAGAAAACTTGGTTTTTGGTCGAAAACTTCAAAATTTTGTATTGTCACTCACCTTTTTTATTGTTTATTCTCGTAGATCTCGTCGATTCCTTCCTTCAGAGGGGTCGAACTCCGCAATCGGCCTGAAAATAAAAAATTTATTAGCAGAAATTCGAACCTCAAAGTTTACCTAACCGGCAGTCTCCATACATTAGCTATATACATCGGTTTCCGAAAAATATTGACTGACTGCTTTCCAAAGCAATTTTTTCTGTTTAATATCGCTGTATTAGGTTAATTTAATCGTTTCAGGACATTTTCAGGCGTAGTTTCTGAAAAATTTTACAAAAATCTTATCTCGATCCTATAGAAATTTAATAGTTTATTTATAAAATTTAACACACGTAGTTTACTTAGTCATTTTGTAAGTCTTATAGTTTTAATTGTTTTTATTTTGTCACACGCATTGAGGTGCTCCTTCTGACACCTCAATCAGCTACCTGCTTAGCAAAATTATATCGTTTTTGGTGCATCCAAATCGTATATTGCTAATTTTCCTATAGAAAACTTGGTTTTTGGTCGAAAACTTCAAAATTTTGTATTGTCACTCACCTTTTTTATTGTTTATTCTCGTAGATCTCGTCGATTCCTTCCTTCAGAGGGGTCGAACTCCGCAATCGGCCTGAAAATAAAAAATTTATTAGCAGAAATTCGAACCTCAAAGTTTACCTAACCGGCAGTCTCCATACATTAGCTATATACATCGGTTTCCGAAAAATATTGACTGACTGCTTTCCAAAGCAATTTTTTCTGTTTAATATCGCTGTATTAGGTTAATTTAATCGTTTCAGGACATTTTCAGGCGTAGTTTCTGAAAAATTTTACAAAAATCTTATCTCGATCCTATAGAAATTTAATAGTTTATTTATAAAATTTAACACACGTAGTTTACTTAGTCATTTTGTAAGTCTTATAGTTTTAATTGTTTTTATTTTGTCACACGCATTGAGGTGCTCCTTCTGACACCTCAATCAGCTACCTGCTTAGCAAAATTATATCGTTTTTGGTGCATCCAAATCGTATATTGCTAATTTTCCTATAGAAAACTTGGTTTTTGGTCGAAAACTTCAAAATTTTGTATTGTCACTCACCTTTTTTATTGTTTATTCTCGTAGATCTCGTCGATTCCTTCCTTCAGAGGGGTCGAACTCCGCAATCGGCCTGAAAATAAAAAATTTATTAGCAGAAATTCGAACCTCAAAGTTTACCTAACCGGCAGTCTCCATACATTAGCTATATACATCGGTTTCCGAAAAATATTGACTGACTGCTTTCCAAAGCAATTTTTTCTGTTTAATATCGCTGTATTAGGTTAATTTAATCGTTTCAGGACATTTTCAGGCGTAGTTTCTGAAAAATTTTACAAAAATCTTATCTCGATCCTATAGAAATTTAATAGTTTATTTATAAAATTTAACACACGTAGTTTACTTAGTCATTTTGTAAGTCTTATAGTTTTAATTGTTTTTATTTTGTCACACGCATTGAGGTGCTCCTTCTGACACCTCAATCAGCTACCTGCTTAGCAAAATTATATCGTTTTTGGTGCATCCAAATCGTATATTGCTAATTTTCCTATAGAAAACTTGGTTTTTGGTCGAAAACTTCAAAATTTTGTATTGTCACTCACCTTTTTTATTGTTTATTCTCGTAGATCTCGTCGATTCCTTCCTTCAGAGGGGTCGAACTCCGCAATCGGCCTGAAAATAAAAAATTTATTAGCAGAAATTCGAACCTCAAAGTTTACCTAACCGGCAGTCTCCATACATTAGCTATATACATCGGTTTCCGAAAAATATTGACTGACTGCTTTCCAAAGCAATTTTTTCTGTTTAATATCGCTGTATTAGGTTAATTTAATCGTTTCAGGACATTTTCAGGCGTAGTTTCTGAAAAATTTTACAAAAATCTTATCTCGATCCTATAGAAATTTAATAGTTTATTTATAAAATTTAACACACGTAGTTTACTTAGTCATTTTGTAAGTCTTATAGTTTTAATTGTTTTTATTTTGTCACACGCATTGAGGTGCTCCTTCTGACACCTCAATCAGCTACCTGCTTAGCAAAATTATATCGTTTTTGGTGCATCCAAATCGTATATTGCTAATTTTCCTATAGAAAACTTGGTTTTTGGTCGAAAACTTCAAAATTTTGTATTGTCACTCACCTTTTTTATTGTTTATTCTCGTAGATCTCGTCGATTCCTTCCTTCAGAGGGGTCGAACTCCGCAATCGGCCTGAAAATAAAAAATTTATTAGCAGAAATTCGAACCTCAAAGTTTACCTAACCGGCAGTCTCCATACATTAGCTATATACATCGGTTTCCGAAAAATATTGACTGACTGCTTTCCAAAGCAATTTTTTCTGTTTAATATCGCTGTATTAGGTTAATTTAATCGTTTCAGGACATTTTCAGGCGTAGTTTCTGAAAAATTTTACAAAAATCTTATCTCGATCCTATAGAAATTTAATAGTTTATTTATAAAATTTAACACACGTAGTCTACTTAGTCATTTTGTAAGTCTTATAGTTTTAATTGTTTTTATTTTGTCACACGCATTGAGGTGCTCCTTCTGACACCTCAATCAGCTACCTGCTTAGCAAAATTATATCGTTTTTGGTGCATCCAAATCGTATATTGCTAATTTTCCTATAGAAAACTTGGTTTTTGGTCGAAAACTTCAAAATTTTGTATTGTCACTCACCTTTTTTATTGTTTATTCTCGTAGATCTCGTCGATTCCTTCCTTCAGAGGGGTCGAACTCCGCAATCGGCCTGAAAATAAAAAATTTATTAGCAGAAATTCGAACCTCAAAGTTTACCTAACCGGCAGTCTCCATACATTAGCTATATACATCGGTTTCCGAAAAATATTGACTGACTGCTTTCCAAAGCAATTTTTTCTGTTTAATATCGCTGTATTAGGTTAATTTAATCGTTTCAGGACATTTTCAGGCGTAGTTTCTGAAAAATTTTACAAAAATCTTATCTCGATCCTATAGAAATTTAATAGTTTATTTATAAAATTTAACACACGTAGTTTACTTAGTCATTTTGTAAGTCTTATAGTTTTAATTGTTTTTATTTTGTCACACGCATTGAGGTGCTCCTTCTGACACCTCAATCAGCTACCTGCTTAGCAAAATTATATCGTTTTTGGTGCATCCAAATCGTATATTGCTAATTTTCCTATAGAAAACTTGGTTTTTGGTCGAAAACTTCAAAATTTTGTATTGTCACTCACCTTTTTTATTGTTTATTCTCGTAGATCTCGTCGATTCCTTCCTTCAGAGGGGTCGAACTCCGCAATCGGCCTGAAAATAAAAAATTTATTAGCAGAAATTCGAACCTCAAAGTTTACCTAACCGGCAGTCTCCATACATTAGCTATATACATCGGTTTCCGAAAAATATTGACTGACTGCTTTCCAAAGCAATTTTTTCTGTTTAATATCGCTGTATTAGGTTAATTTAATCGTTTCAGGACATTTTCAGGCGTAGTTTCTGAAAAATTTTACAAAAATCTTATCTCGATCCTATAGAAATTTAATAGTTTATTTATAAAATTTAACACACGTAGTTTACTTAGTCATTTTGTAAGTCTTATAGTTTTAATTGTTTTTATTTTGTCACACGCATTGAGGTGCTCCTTCTGACACCTCAATCAGCTACCTGCTTAGCAAAATTATATCGTTTTTGGTGCATCCAAATCGTATATTGCTAATTTTCCTATAGAAAACTTGGTTTTTGGTCGAAAACTTCAAAATTTTGTATTGTCACTCACCTTTTTTATTGTTTATTCTCGTAGATCTCGTCGATTCCTTCCTTCAGAGGGGTCGAACTCCGCAATCGGCCTGAAAATAAAAAATTTATTAGCAGAAATTCGAACCTCAAAGTTTACCTAACCGGCAGTCTCCATACATTAGCTATATACATCGGTTTCCGAAAAATATTGACTGACTGCTTTCCAAAGCAATTTTTTCTGTTTAATATCGCTGTATTAGGTTAATTTAATCGTTTCAGGACATTTTCAGGCGTAGTTTCTGAAAAATTTTACAAAAATCTTATCTCGATCCTATAGAAATTTAATAGTTTATTTATAAAATTTAACACACGTAGTTTACTTAGTCATTTTGTAAGTCTTATAGTTTTAATTGTTTTTATTTTGTCACACGCATTGAGGTGCTCCTTCTGACACCTCAATCAGCTACCTGCTTAGCAAAATTATATCGTTTTTGGTGCATCCAAATCGTATATTGCTAATTTTCCTATAGAAAACTTGGTTTTTGGTCGAAAACTTCAAAATTTTGTATTGTCACTCACCTTTTTTATTGTTTATTCTCGTAGATCTCGTCGATTCCTTCCTTCAGAGGGGTCGAACTCCGCAATCGGCCTGAAAATAAAAAATTTATTAGCAGAAATTCGAACCTCAAAGTTTACCTAACCGGCAGTCTCCATACATTAGCTATATACATCGGTTTCCGAAAAATATTGACTGACTGCTTTCCAAAGCAATTTTTTCTGTTTAATATCGCTGTATTAGGTTAATTTAATCGTTTCAGGACATTTTCAGGCGTAGTTTCTGAAAAATTTTACAAAAATCTTATCTCGATCCTATAGAAATTTAATAGTTTATTTATAAAATTTAACACACGTAGTTTACTTAGTCATTTTGTAAGTCTTATAGTTTTAATTGTTTTTATTTTGTCACACGCATTGAGGTGCTCCTTCTGACACCTCAATCAGCTACCTGCTTAGCAAAATTATATCGTTTTTGGTGCATCCAAATCGTATATTGCTAATTTTCCTATAGAAAACTTGGTTTTTGGTCGAAAACTTCAAAATTTTGTATTGTCACTCACCTTTTTTATTGTTTATTCTCGTAGATCTCGTCGATTCCTTCCTTCAGAGGGGTCGAACTCCGCAATCGGCCTGAAAATAAAAAATTTATTAGCAGAAATTCGAACCTCAAAGTTTACCTAACCGGCAGTCTCCATACATTAGCTATATACATCGGTTTCCGAAAAATATTGACTGACTGCTTTCCAAAGCAATTTTTTCTGTTTAATATCGCTGTATTAGGTTAATTTAATCGTTTCAGGACATTTTCAGGCGTAGTTTCTGAAAAATTTTACAAAAATCTTATCTCGATCCTATAGAAATTTAATAGTTTATTTATAAAATTTAACACACGTAGTTTACTTAGTCATTTTGTAAGTCTTATAGTTTTAATTGTTTTTATTTTGTCACACGCATTGAGGTGCTCCTTCTGACACCTCAATCAGCTACCTGCTTAGCAAAATTATATCGTTTTTGGTGCATCCAAATCGTATATTGCTAATTTTCCTATAGAAAACTTGGTTTTTGGTCGAAAACTTCAAAATTTTGTATTGTCACTCACCTTTTTTATTGTTTATTCTCGTAGATCTCGTCGATTCCTTCCTTCAGAGGGGTCGAACTCCGCAATCGGCCTGAAAATAAAAAATTTATTAGCAGAAATTCGAACCTCAAAGTTACCTAACCGGCAGTCTCCATACATTAGCTATATACATCGGTTTCCGAAAAATATTGACTGACTGCTTTCCAAAGCAATTTTTTCTGTTTAATATCGCTGTATTAGGTTAATTTAATCGTTTCAGGACATTTTCAGGCGTAGTTTCTGAAAAATTTTACAAAAATCTTATCTCGATCCTATAGAAATTTAATAGTTTATTTATAAAATTTAACACACGTAGTTTACTTAGTCATTTTGTAAGTCTTATAGTTTTAATTGTTTTTATTTTGTCACACGCATTGAGGTGCTCCTTCTGACACCTCAATCAGCTACCTGCTTAGCAAAATTATATCGTTTTTGGTGCATCCAAATCGTATATTGCTAATTTTCCTATAGAAAACTTGGTTTTTGGTCGAAAACTTCAAAATTTTGTATTGTCACTCACCTTTTTTATTGTTTATTCTCGTAGATCTCGTCGATTCCTTCCTTCAGAGGGGTCGAACTCCGCAATCGGCCTGAAAATAAAAAATTTATTAGCAGAAATTCGAACCTCAAAGTTTACCTAACCGGCAGTCTCCATACATTAGCTATATACATCGGTTTCCGAAAAATATTGACTGACTGCTTTCCAAAGCAATTTTTTCTGTTTAATATCGCTGTATTAGGTTAATTTAATCGTTTCAGGACATTTTCAGGCGTAGTTTCTGAAAAATTTTACAAAAATCTTATCTCGATCCTATAGAAATTTAATAGTTTATTTATAAAATTTAACACACGTAGTTTACTTAGTCATTTTGTAAGTCTTATAGTTTTAATTGTTTTTATTTTGTCACACGCATTGAGGTGCTCCTTCTGACACCTCAATCAGCTACCTGCTTAGCAAAATTATATCGTTTTTGGTGCATCCAAATCGTATATTGCTAATTTTCCTATAGAAAACTTGGTTTTTGGTCGAAAACTTCAAAATTTTGTATTGTCACTCACCTTTTTTATTGTTTATTCTCGTAGATCTCGTCGATTCCTTCCTTCAGAGGGGTCGAACTCCGCAATCGGCCTGAAAATAAAAAATTTATTAGCAGAAATTCGAACCTCAAAGTTTACCTAACCGGCAGTCTCCATACATTAGCTATATACATCGGTTTCCGAAAAATATTGACTGACTGCTTTCCAAAGCAATTTTTTCTGTTTAATATCGCTGTATTAGGTTAATTTAATCGTTTCAGGACATTTTCAGGCGTAGTTTCTGAAAAATTTTACAAAAATCTTATCTCGATCCTATAGAAATTTAATAGTTTATTTATAAAATTTAACACACGTAGTTTACTTAGTCATTTTGTAAGTCTTATAGTTTTAATTGTTTTTATTTTGTCACACGCATTGAGGTGCTCCTTCTGACACCTCAATCAGCTACCTGCTTAGCAAAATTATATCGTTTTTGGTGCATCCAAATCGTATATTGCTAATTTTCCTATAGAAAACTTGGTTTTTGGTCGAAAACTTCAAAATTTTGTATTGTCACTCACCTTTTTTATTGTTTATTCTCGTAGATCTCGTCGATTCCTTCCTTCAGAGGGGTCGAACTCCGCAATCGGCCTGAAAATAAAAAATTTATTAGCAGAAATTCGAACCTCAAAGTTTACCTAACCGGCAGTCTCCATACATTAGCTATATACATCGGTTTCCGAAAAATATTGACTGACTGCTTTCCAAAGCAATTTTTTCTGTTTAATATCGCTGTATTAGGTTAATTTAATCGTTTCAGGACATTTTCAGGCGTAGTTTCTGAAAAATTTTACAAAAATCTTATCTCGATCCTATAGAAATTTAATAGTTTATTTATAAAATTTAACACACGTAGTTTACTTAGTCATTTTGTAAGTCTTATAGTTTTAATTGTTTTTATTTTGTCACACGCATTGAGGTGCTCCTTCTGACACCTCAATCAGCTACCTGCTTAGCAAAATTATATCGTTTTTGGTGCATCCAAATCGTATATTGCTAATTTTCCTATAGAAAACTTGGTTTTTGGTCGAAAACTTCAAAATTTTGTATTGTCACTCACCTTTTTTATTGTTTATTCTCGTAGATCTCGTCGATTCCTTCCTTCAGAGGGGTCGAACTCCGCAATCGGCCTGAAAATAAAAAATTTATTAGCAGAAATTCGAACCTCAAAGTTTACCTAACCGGCAGTCTCCATACATTAGCTATATACATCGGTTTCCGAAAAATATTGACTGACTGCTTTCCAAAGCAATTTTTTCTGTTTAATATCGCTGTATTAGGTTAATTTAATCGTTTCAGGACATTTTCAGGCGTAGTTTCTGAAAAATTTTACAAAAATCTTATCTCGATCCTATAGAAATTTAATAGTTTATTTATAAAATTTAACACACGTAGTCTACTTAGTCATTTTGTAAGTCTTATAGTTTTAATTGTTTTTATTTTGTCACACGCATTGAGGTGCTCCTTCTGACACCTCAATCAGCTACCTGCTTAGCAAAATTATATCGTTTTTGGTGCATCCAAATCGTATATTGCTAATTTTCCTATAGAAAACTTGGTTTTTGGTCGAAAACTTCAAAATTTTGTATTGTCACTCACCTTTTTTATTGTTTATTCTCGTAGATCTCGTCGATTCCTTCCTTCAGAGGGGTCGAACTCCGCAATCGGCCTGAAAATAAAAAATTTATTAGCAGAAATTCGAACCTCAAAGTTTACCTAACCGGCAGTCTCCATACATTAGCTATATACATCGGTTTCCGAAAAATATTGACTGACTGCTTTCCAAAGCAATTTTTTCTGTTTAATATCGCTGTATTAGGTTAATTTAATCGTTTCAGGACATTTTCAGGCGTAGTTTCTGAAAAATTTTACAAAAATCTTATCTCGATCCTATAGAAATTTAATAGTTTATTTATAAAATTTAACACACGTAGTTTACTTAGTCATTTTGTAAGTCTTATAGTTTTAATTGTTTTTATTTTGTCACACGCATTGAGGTGCTCCTTCTGACACCTCAATCAGCTACCTGCTTAGCAAAATTATATCGTTTTTGGTGCATCCAAATCGTATATTGCTAATTTTCCTATAGAAAACTTGGTTTTTGGTCGAAAACTTCAAAATTTTGTATTGTCACTCACCTTTTTTATTGTTTATTCTCGTAGATCTCGTCGATTCCTTCCTTCAGAGGGGTCGAACTCCGCAATCGGCCTGAAAATAAAAAATTTATTAGCAGAAATTCGAACCTCAAAGTTTACCTAACCGGCAGTCTCCATACATTAGCTATATACATCGGTTTCCGAAAAATATTGACTGACTGCTTTCCAAAGCAATTTTTTCTGTTTAATATCGCTGTATTAGGTTAATTTAATCGTTTCAGGACATTTTCAGGCGTAGTTTCTGAAAAATTTTACAAAAATCTTATCTCGATCCTATAGAAATTTAATAGTTTATTTATAAAATTTAACACACGTAGTTTACTTAGTCATTTTGTAAGTCTTATAGTTTTAATTGTTTTTATTTTGTCACACGCATTGAGGTGCTCCTTCTGACACCTCAATCAGCTACCTGCTTAGCAAAATTATATCGTTTTTGGTGCATCCAAATCGTATATTGCTAATTTTCCTATAGAAAACTTGGTTTTTGGTCGAAAACTTCAAAATTTTGTATTGTCACTCACCTTTTTTATTGTTTATTCTCGTAGATCTCGTCGATTCCTTCCTTCAGAGGGGTCGAACTCCGCAATCGGCCTGAAAATAAAAAATTTATTAGCAGAAATTCGAACCTCAAAGTTTACCTAACCGGCAGTCTCCATACATTAGCTATATACATCGGTTTCCGAAAAATATTGACTGACTGCTTTCCAAAGCAATTTTTTCTGTTTAATATCGCTGTATTAGGTTAATTTAATCGTTTCAGGACATTTTCAGGCGTAGTTTCTGAAAAATTTTACAAAAATCTTATCTCGATCCTATAGAAATTTAATAGTTTATTTATAAAATTTAACACACGTAGTTTACTTAGTCATTTTGTAAGTCTTATAGTTTTAATTGTTTTTATTTTGTCACACGCATTGAGGTGCTCCTTCTGACACCTCAATCAGCTACCTGCTTAGCAAAATTATATCGTTTTTGGTGCATCCAAATCGTATATTGCTAATTTTCCTATAGAAAACTTGGTTTTTGGTCGAAAACTTCAAAATTTTGTATTGTCACTCACCTTTTTTATTGTTTATTCTCGTAGATCTCGTCGATTCCTTCCTTCAGAGGGGTCGAACTCCGCAATCGGCCTGAAAATAAAAAATTTATTAGCAGAAATTCGAACCTCAAAGTTTACCTAACCGGCAGTCTCCATACATTAGCTATATACATCGGTTTCCGAAAAATATTGACTGACTGCTTTCCAAAGCAATTTTTTCTGTTTAATATCGCTGTATTAGGTTAATTTAATCGTTTCAGGACATTTTCAGGCGTAGTTTCTGAAAAATTTTACAAAAATCTTATCTCGATCCTATAGAAATTTAATAGTTTATTTATAAAATTTAACACACGTAGTTTACTTAGTCATTTTGTAAGTCTTATAGTTTTAATTGTTTTTATTTTGTCACACGCATTGAGGTGCTCCTTCTGACACCTCAATCAGCTACCTGCTTAGCAAAATTATATCGTTTTTGGTGCATCCAAATCGTATATTGCTAATTTTCCTATAGAAAACTTGGTTTTTGGTCGAAAACTTCAAAATTTTGTATTGTCACTCACCTTTTTTATTGTTTATTCTCGTAGATCTCGTCGATTCCTTCCTTCAGAGGGGTCGAACTCCGCAATCGGCCTGAAAATAAAAAATTTATTAGCAGAAATTCGAACCTCAAAGTTTACCTAACCGGCAGTCTCCATACATTAGCTATATACATCGGTTTCCGAAAAATATTGACTGACTGCTTTCCAAAGCAATTTTTTCTGTTTAATATCGCTGTATTAGGTTAATTTAATCGTTTCAGGACATTTTCAGGCGTAGTTTCTGAAAAATTTTACAAAAATCTTATCTCGATCCTATAGAAATTTAATAGTTTATTTATAAAATTTAACACACGTAGTTTACTTAGTCATTTTGTAAGTCTTATAGTTTTAATTGTTTTTATTTTGTCACACGCATTGAGGTGCTCCTTCTGACACCTCAATCAGCTACCTGCTTAGCAAAATTATATCGTTTTTGGTGCATCCAAATCGTATATTGCTAATTTTCCTATAGAAAACTTGGTTTTTGGTCGAAAACTTCAAAATTTTGTATTGTCACTCACCTTTTTTATTGTTTATTCTCGTAGATCTCGTCGATTCCTTCCTTCAGAGGGGTCGAACTCCGCAATCGGCCTGAAAATAAAAAATTTATTAGCAGAAATTCGAACCTCAAAGTTTACCTAACCGGCAGTCTCCATACATTAGCTATATACATCGGTTTCCGAAAAATATTGACTGACTGCTTTCCAAAGCAATTTTTTCTGTTTAATATCGCTGTATTAGGTTAATTTAATCGTTTCAGGACATTTTCAGGCGTAGTTTCTGAAAAATTTTACAAAAATCTTATCTCGATCCTATAGAAATTTAATAGTTTATTTATAAAATTTAACACACGTAGTTTACTTAGTCATTTTGTAAGTCTTATAGTTTTAATTGTTTTTATTTTGTCACACGCATTGAGGTGCTCCTTCTGACACCTCAATCAGCTACCTGCTTAGCAAAATTATATCGTTTTTGGTGCATCCAAATCGTATATTGCTAATTTTCCTATAGAAAACTTGGTTTTTGGTCGAAAACTTCAAAATTTTGTATTGTCACTCACCTTTTTTATTGTTTATTCTCGTAGATCTCGTCGATTCCTTCCTTCAGAGGGGTCGAACTCCGCAATCGGCCTGAAAATAAAAAATTTATTAGCAGAAATTCGAACCTCAAAGTTTACCTAACCGGCAGTCTCCATACATTAGCTATATACATCGGTTTCCGAAAAATATTGACTGACTGCTTTCCAAAGCAATTTTTTCTGTTTAATATCGCTGTATTAGGTTAATTTAATCGTTTCAGGACATTTTCAGGCGTAGTTTCTGAAAAATTTTACAAAAATCTTATCTCGATCCTATAGAAATTTAATAGTTTATTTATAAAATTTAACACACGTAGTTTACTTAGTCATTTTGTAAGTCTTATAGTTTTAATTGTTTTTATTTTGTCACACGCATTGAGGTGCTCCTTCTGACACCTCAATCAGCTACCTGCTTAGCAAAATTATATCGTTTTTGGTGCATCCAAATCGTATATTGCTAATTTTCCTATAGAAAACTTGGTTTTTGGTCGAAAACTTCAAAATTTTGTATTGTCACTCACCTTTTTTATTGTTTATTCTCGTAGATCTCGTCGATTCCTTCCTTCAGAGGGGTCGAACTCCGCAATCGGCCTGAAAATAAAAAATTTATTAGCAGAAATTCGAACCTCAAAGTTTACCTAACCGGCAGTCTCCATACATTAGCTATATACATCGGTTTCCGAAAAATATTGACTGACTGCTTTCCAAAGCAATTTTTTCTGTTTAATATCGCTGTATTAGGTTAATTTAATCGTTTCAGGACATTTTCAGGCGTAGTTTCTGAAAAATTTTACAAAAATCTTATCTCGATCCTATAGAAATTTAATAGTTTATTTATAAAATTTAACACACGTAGTCTACTTAGTCATTTTGTAAGTCTTATAGTTTTAATTGTTTTTATTTTGTCACACGCATTGAGGTGCTCCTTCTGACACCTCAATCAGCTACCTGCTTAGCAAAATTATATCGTTTTTGGTGCATCCAAATCGTATATTGCTAATTTTCCTATAGAAAACTTGGTTTTTGGTCGAAAACTTCAAAATTTTGTATTGTCACTCACCTTTTTTATTGTTTATTCTCGTAGATCTCGTCGATTCCTTCCTTCAGAGGGGTCGAACTCCGCAATCGGCCTGAAAATAAAAAATTTATTAGCAGAAATTCGAACCTCAAAGTTTACCTAACCGGCAGTCTCCATACATTAGCTATATACATCGGTTTCCGAAAAATATTGACTGACTGCTTTCCAAAGCAATTTTTTCTGTTTAATATCGCTGTATTAGGTTAATTTAATCGTTTCAGGACATTTTCAGGCGTAGTTTCTGAAAAATTTTACAAAAATCTTATCTCGATCCTATAGAAATTTAATAGTTTATTTATAAAATTTAACACACGTAGTTTACTTAGTCATTTTGTAAGTCTTATAGTTTTAATTGTTTTTATTTTGTCACACGCATTGAGGTGCTCCTTCTGACACCTCAATCAGCTACCTGCTTAGCAAAATTATATCGTTTTTGGTGCATCCAAATCGTATATTGCTAATTTTCCTATAGAAAACTTGGTTTTTGGTCGAAAACTTCAAAATTTTGTATTGTCACTCACCTTTTTTATTGTTTATTCTCGTAGATCTCGTCGATTCCTTCCTTCAGAGGGGTCGAACTCCGCAATCGGCCTGAAAATAAAAAATTTATTAGCAGAAATTCGAACCTCAAAGTTTACCTAACCGGCAGTCTCCATACATTAGCTATATACATCGGTTTCCGAAAAATATTGACTGACTGCTTTCCAAAGCAATTTTTTCTGTTTAATATCGCTGTATTAGGTTAATTTAATCGTTTCAGGACATTTTCAGGCGTAGTTTCTGAAAAATTTTACAAAAATCTTATCTCGATCCTATAGAAATTTAATAGTTTATTTATAAAATTTAACACACGTAGTTTACTTAGTCATTTTGTAAGTCTTATAGTTTTAATTGTTTTTATTTTGTCACACGCATTGAGGTGCTCCTTCTGACACCTCAATCAGCTACCTGCTTAGCAAAATTATATCGTTTTTGGTGCATCCAAATCGTATATTGCTAATTTTCCTATAGAAAACTTGGTTTTTGGTCGAAAACTTCAAAATTTTGTATTGTCACTCACCTTTTTTATTGTTTATTCTCGTAGATCTCGTCGATTCCTTCCTTCAGAGGGGTCGAACTCCGCAATCGGCCTGAAAATAAAAAATTTATTAGCAGAAATTCGAACCTCAAAGTTTACCTAACCGGCAGTCTCCATACATTAGCTATATACATCGGTTTCCGAAAAATATTGACTGACTGCTTTCCAAAGCAATTTTTTCTGTTTAATATCGCTGTATTAGGTTAATTTAATCGTTTCAGGACATTTTCAGGCGTAGTTTCTGAAAAATTTTACAAAAATCTTATCTCGATCCTATAGAAATTTAATAGTTTATTTATAAAATTTAACACACGTAGTTTACTTAGTCATTTTGTAAGTCTTATAGTTTTAATTGTTTTTATTTTGTCACACGCATTGAGGTGCTCCTTCTGACACCTCAATCAGCTACCTGCTTAGCAAAATTATATCGTTTTTGGTGCATCCAAATCGTATATTGCTAATTTTCCTATAGAAAACTTGGTTTTTGGTCGAAAACTTCAAAATTTTGTATTGTCACTCACCTTTTTTATTGTTTATTCTCGTAGATCTCGTCGATTCCTTCCTTCAGAGGGGTCGAACTCCGCAATCGGCCTGAAAATAAAAAATTTATTAGCAGAAATTCGAACCTCAAAGTTTACCTAACCGGCAGTTTTTTTTTTTTGTTTTTCCGCCACAGAAGACAACCCCTCAGAGCACCCGCAGGCCTATTGACCGTACGAGAGCTCACTGAGAGGAGGAGGAGAATACGTCAGAAGTACGAAGGGGCACTTGCCAGGGGGTATTAGTCCCCGGCCAGATGACACCCAACAGTGTGAGACTTCTACTCACTAAACTCCCCCTTAATGGTCTTTTGTCTTTCTACAGACAATCGACCGAAGAAATGAGCGACAGCCAGTTGGTGGTGCAGGCTGCGCGTAGAAAAATTTATAAGAAGCACAACGTGCTGAATCGACTACTTACATCAGCTATGAGCTGGCAGACAGGAGATTGTCCAGATCAGAAGAGAGCTGGTTTGGAGGATCCGAGAGAACGTCCTTGGGCCTACGACAAGAGCGTTTGAAACATTTTGGATTGGGTTGGTACCCGACAGTCGCACGAACTAGCCTATTTGGATGATTTTCGCACCGTTGGAAGTGGGATACGGATAGGGACTTAAGGTATTGCTGGATGGTGGGGAGTTTGAGGTCCCTGTGTAAGTCCGCGTTCCTAACATAGTACGGGGCGTTTGTGGCCCTCCGACAGAAGTTATTTTGAACTACTTGGAGTTTGTAGAGCAAACGAGGCTTGGCGTGGGCAAATACGGGACCGGCGTACGTCATGACTGGTCTGATACAGACCTTGTATAGGGTACATTTATTGCGCAGTGACATTTTACTGAGGCGACCTATCATGCTATTGAGTCGGCTGAGGTAGAATTTAGCCAGTTTGGTTACCCTGGTGATATGGGGTTCGAACGATAGCGTCCTATCGAGTGTGACGCCGAGATATTTGACCGTAGCTTGCCACGGAATGGGGACTCCACGCATGCGGACGCAGGGGTCGGACGCGGCCGCCCTTCGACGTTCTTTGTGAGTGAAGCAAATCGCCGAGCTTTTGTCGGGGTTTACTTCAATACGCCACTTCGAGAACCAGGCGCTGAGGTTGTTAACAGCCTTTTGTAGCTTTCTAACTATTGTTGACATTTCGCGACCGCGATAGTAGAGAGCAGTGTCGTCGGCAAAGAGGGCGAGTTGGACACCTTCGGATGGTTTGGGGATGTCGTTAGTGTATACCGAGTATAGTAACGGCGCGAGGACGGAGCCTTGAGGGACTCCGGCTTTTAGCGGATGGGGGGACGAAAGCGTGCCTTCGAATCTAAAGCGGAAGGTGCGATTTCTGAGATATGACGAAATTATACGGACTAACCTATCTGGGAGACCTATACCGTATAATTTGTGTACTAAGCCTGCGTGCCAGACCTTGTCGAAGGCCTTGGCTACGTCGAAGAAGACGGCGCCAGTTTTGAGGCGTCCAGGGTAGAAGCCGGAGAGAGCGTGTTCGGTGATACGTTGAACCTGCTGAGGGCAGGAGTGTTGAGCGCGGAAGCCGAATTGTTCGGCTATGATTAGGGGATCACCGTCTATAGGAAATAGGTGATTTTTGATACGCGTGAGTATGATGCGTTCGAAGTTTTTACCCAGAGCCTTGAGGAGGCTGATGGGTCGATGGTTGGATGGGATATGATGGGGTTTCCCAGGTTTGGGGATGCCTATAACGATTGCCTCTTTCCAAGCTTTTGGAAAGTGACTAAGATCAAGGCAGGCGTTATAGAGTATTGCCAGAATGGCAAGAATCTGATGGGGGAGGTGCTTGAGCGCCTGGTTAGAGATACCATCCGCCCCCGGTGCTTTTTTAGCATGGAGGCGTTTGATATGAAGGCGAATCTCGTCTTCGGAGACCTTGACGGGTTCGCTGGTCGGGGGTAGGGAGTCCTTGAAGAGGACGTCGTCTTCTACCGCCTTTAGATGGGCGGGGTCGACGGGTTGGGAGCTGGGGGAGCATTGAGCGGCAATGCTGTCGGCGAACGTTTCAGCCTTTTCATCATCTTCAAAGGCTAAGGTGCCGTCTGGGCGGACCAGGGGAGGGACGTGGGAGACTGTGTCTATGCGAAGGCAGCGTGCCATTCTATAATAGGCCGTATGAGATGGAGTTATGTTTTCCATAAGCTCGTTAGCTTGAAGTTCTCTGTATTCCGCGAGGGATTTTTTGACTTTCCGCTGAAGTTGATTTGCCGTTAACCTATTCTCGGGTGTTGGATAGCGCCTAGCCCAGCGAAGTGCAACGTTTTTTTGTTTGATTATAGCGAGGATGTGAGGAGGGAGTTTGGGTTTGGGAACCGGAACGGTTTTTTCGTTTTCACTGATGGCATTGGTGATGGCATCGGTGATAACGTCAACCGCACTGTCAATCCTTTCGGGACTATTGAAGTAGTCCGGGGGGAAGGCCAGTGGTGAGTCGGGAGCGCCAGAGAGAGTGGCAAGAGATTTCGTAAACCCTTTCCAGTTGGTAAAGGTTTTCGAAGAAGGGGTTGGATCGGAAAGACTGCCTAAAGTTAGGCGTACGGGGCGATGATCAGAGCCGAGGTCGTCGAGCGAATCAATAGAACGTAGGTCTAGAGAGACGTTTTTGACCATGGCGAAGTCTAGGATATCTGGAGGATGATTAGGATTGGCAGGATAGTGGGTAGGAGAGTTTGGACATAAGATATCGATATCTATGTTCAGTGACTCTAGGATCTCGTCGAGTTTGGTGCCGTTACTGTTGATTGAGTAGCACCCCCAGTCAGTATGTTTGCAGTTAAAATCTCCAAACATAATGACCGATTGGCCTAACCCCAGTATGGCCTCAAAGTCGCTGCGAAGGGGAGGCTTCTCCCTATCGCTGGGAAGGTAGATTGAAGCAATGATGATGGAGGGGTGGCCTGTGATGGCTACCTTGCATACCGTTGCTTCGAGGTTAATGAGAGGAGGAGTAGGGATTTGGATACAATGGAGACCACGCTTGTAGTAAATGGCAGTGCCGCCGCGATCAGCGTCGACTCTGTCATTCCGTACCAGCGAGTATTTGGGAATTGAGAGTCCTCTGCGGTGCTTGGGTTTGAGCCAAGTTTCCTGGACTAGAAAGAGGTCGAAGTCGTGCTTTTGAAGAAAGAGTTTGACTTCGAGATGGCTGGAATGGAGGGAACGCGCGTTAAAGGAGCCGAGGGTTAAGCCCTTTGGTTTGGTCTTGGAGCGACCAGACGTGGTTGTGGAAGCACGGGGGACACTATTATTTACCGCCATTGAGAAGGTTCTTAATGTGTTGAATGACGGGCGCGTGTTTGGCGATGATCTGGATGACATGGATTTCATTGCTAGCTGTCGCGAGCTCAGCGTCTATGGCTAAGTATGCGCCGAGATCTGCGAAGTCGAGGAGGGCCGCTAGGCTTATTTGGGCCTTTGCCTGAGGCGGACGGTAAGGAGGTAGATTCGGAGGTAAGACAGGCTTGCCCCAAGCGGGTGAAGCCAGCATTGGGGCGGGTGTGGCCTGAGGGGCCTTTTGGGATGTCGGAGGGACGCTGACGGAGGGTTGCGGAGGGGCGGGCTTTTTAGGCACGGCCGCCGACGGTAGTTTGGGCTTCGGAGCCCTGGGACAGCCGCGGTAGTTGGCTGTGTGGCCCGAGTTGCCACACAATACGCAAGCCGGGTCGGTGGGGGTGTCGCGAGTGCGGGTGCATTCGCGAGTCGCGTGTGGTACCAGGCACTTGACACACCTGGGGTCTGCTCTACAGTTTGCCGAGGCGTGGCCATAGACTTGGCAGCGGTGGCATTGGGCTGGGAAACCGGTTTTGCGCGGGCCTTCCACGCGGATTTTGATGTGACATACGTCTTGGAGATCACGAAAGATGCTCTTCCCCTTTGGGGAGTTTTCCAAAATAACTAGGGCTAGAGGGAATTTTTTACCGGTGCTGGATTGAATTTTGTGAACGGCTGTTACCGGGAAGCCTTGGGTTGTGAGACTATCTTTGATGTCTTGGTTTTCGATTTCGTAAGGGACGCCCCTAAGTATCGCGCGAACTTTGCGCTTTTCCGGGAGAGCGTACGTGTGGTATCCTAACCGGCAGTCTCCATACATTAGCTATATACATCGGTTTCCGAAAAATATTGACTGACTGCTTTCCAAAGCAATTTTTTCTGTTTAATATCGCTGTATTAGGTTAATTTAATCGTTTCAGGACATTTTCAGGCGTAGTTTCTGAAAAATTTTACAAAAATCTTATCTCGATCCTATAGAAATTTAATAGTTTATTTATAAAATTTAACACACGTAGTTTACTTAGTCATTTTGTAAGTCTTATAGTTTTAATTGTTTTTATTTTGTCACACGCATTGAGGTGCTCCTTCTGACACCTCAATCAGCTACCTGCTTAGCAAAATTATATCGTTTTTGGTGCATCCAAATCGTATATTGCTAATTTTCCTATAGAAAACTTGGTTTTTGGTCGAAAACTTCAAAATTTTGTATTGTCACTCACCTTTTTTATTGTTTATTCTCGTAGATCTCGTCGATTCCTTCCTTCAGAGGGGTCGAACTCCGCAATCGGCCTGAAAATAAAAAATTTATTAGCAGAAATTCGAACCTCAAAGTTTACCTAACCGGCAGTCTCCATACATTAGCTATATACATCGGTTTCCGAAAAATATTGACTGACTGCTTTCCAAAGCAATTTTTTCTGTTTAATATCGCTGTATTAGGTTAATTTAATCGTTTCAGGACATTTTCAGGCGTAGTTTCTGAAAAATTTTACAAAAATCTTATCTCGATCCTATAGAAATTTAATAGTTTATTTATAAAATTTAACACACGTAGTTTACTTAGTCATTTTGTAAGTCTTATAGTTTTAATTGTTTTTATTTTGTCACACGCATTGAGGTGCTCCTTCTGACACCTCAATCAGCTACCTGCTTAGCAAAATTATATCGTTTTTGGTGCATCCAAATCGTATATTGCTAATTTTCCTATAGAAAACTTGGTTTTTGGTCGAAAACTTCAAAATTTTGTATTGTCACTCACCTTTTTTATTGTTTATTCTCGTAGATCTCGTCGATTCCTTCCTTCAGAGGGGTCGAACTCCGCAATCGGCCTGAAAATAAAAAATTTATTAGCAGAAATTCGAACCTCAAAGTTTACCTAACCGGCAGTCTCCATACATTAGCTATATACATCGGTTTCCGAAAAATATTGACTGACTGCTTTCCAAAGCAATTTTTTCTGTTTAATATCGCTGTATTAGGTTAATTTAATCGTTTCAGGACATTTTCAGGCGTAGTTTCTGAAAAATTTTACAAAAATCTTATCTCGATCCTATAGAAATTTAATAGTTTATTTATAAAATTTAACACACGTAGTCTACTTAGTCATTTTGTAAGTCTTATAGTTTTAATTGTTTTTATTTTGTCACACGCATTGAGGTGCTCCTTCTGACACCTCAATCAGCTACCTGCTTAGCAAAATTATATCGTTTTTGGTGCATCCAAATCGTATATTGCTAATTTTCCTATAGAAAACTTGGTTTTTGGTCGAAAACTTCAAAATTTTGTATTGTCACTCACCTTTTTTATTGTTTATTCTCGTAGATCTCGTCGATTCCTTCCTTCAGAGGGGTCGAACTCCGCAATCGGCCTGAAAATAAAAAATTTATTAGCAGAAATTCGAACCTCAAAGTTTACCTAACCGGCAGTCTCCATACATTAGCTATATACATCGGTTTCCGAAAAATATTGACTGACTGCTTTCCAAAGCAATTTTTTCTGTTTAATATCGCTGTATTAGGTTAATTTAATCGTTTCAGGACATTTTCAGGCGTAGTTTCTGAAAAATTTTACAAAAATCTTATCTCGATCCTATAGAAATTTAATAGTTTATTTATAAAATTTAACACACGTAGTTTACTTAGTCATTTTGTAAGTCTTATAGTTTTAATTGTTTTTATTTTGTCACACGCATTGAGGTGCTCCTTCTGACACCTCAATCAGCTACCTGCTTAGCAAAATTATATCGTTTTTGGTGCATCCAAATCGTATATTGCTAATTTTCCTATAGAAAACTTGGTTTTTGGTCGAAAACTTCAAAATTTTGTATTGTCACTCACCTTTTTTATTGTTTATTCTCGTAGATCTCGTCGATTCCTTCCTTCAGAGGGGTCGAACTCCGCAATCGGCCTGAAAATAAAAAATTTATTAGCAGAAATTCGAACCTCAAAGTTTACCTAACCGGCAGTCTCCATACATTAGCTATATACATCGGTTTCCGAAAAATATTGACTGACTGCTTTCCAAAGCAATTTTTTCTGTTTAATATCGCTGTATTAGGTTAATTTAATCGTTTCAGGACATTTTCAGGCGTAGTTTCTGAAAAATTTTACAAAAATCTTATCTCGATCCTATAGAAATTTAATAGTTTATTTATAAAATTTAACACACGTAGTTTACTTAGTCATTTTGTAAGTCTTATAGTTTTAATTGTTTTTATTTTGTCACACGCATTGAGGTGCTCCTTCTGACACCTCAATCAGCTACCTGCTTAGCAAAATTATATCGTTTTTGGTGCATCCAAATCGTATATTGCTAATTTTCCTATAGAAAACTTGGTTTTTGGTCGAAAACTTCAAAATTTTGTATTGTCACTCACCTTTTTTATTGTTTATTCTCGTAGATCTCGTCGATTCCTTCCTTCAGAGGGGTCGAACTCCGCAATCGGCCTGAAAATAAAAAATTTATTAGCAGAAATTCGAACCTCAAAGTTTACCTAACCGGCAGTCTCCATACATTAGCTATATACATCGGTTTCCGAAAAATATTGACTGACTGCTTTCCAAAGCAATTTTTTCTGTTTAATATCGCTGTATTAGGTTAATTTAATCGTTTCAGGACATTTTCAGGCGTAGTTTCTGAAAAATTTTACAAAAATCTTATCTCGATCCTATAGAAATTTAATAGTTTATTTATAAAATTTAACACACGTAGTTTACTTAGTCATTTTGTAAGTCTTATAGTTTTAATTGTTTTTATTTTGTCACACGCATTGAGGTGCTCCTTCTGACACCTCAATCAGCTACCTGCTTAGCAAAATTATATCGTTTTTGGTGCATCCAAATCGTATATTGCTAATTTTCCTATAGAAAACTTGGTTTTTGGTCGAAAACTTCAAAATTTTGTATTGTCACTCACCTTTTTTATTGTTTATTCTCGTAGATCTCGTCGATTCCTTCCTTCAGAGGGGTCGAACTCCGCAATCGGCCTGAAAATAAAAAATTTATTAGCAGAAATTCGAACCTCAAAGTTTACCTAACCGGCAGTCTCCATACATTAGCTATATACATCGGTTTCCGAAAAATATTGACTGACTGCTTTCCAAAGCAATTTTTTCTGTTTAATATCGCTGTATTAGGTTAATTTAATCGTTTCAGGACATTTTCAGGCGTAGTTTCTGAAAAATTTTACAAAAATCTTATCTCGATCCTATAGAAATTTAATAGTTTATTTATAAAATTTAACACACGTAGTCTACTTAGTCATTTTGTAAGTCTTATAGTTTTAATTGTTTTTATTTTGTCACACGCATTGAGGTGCTCCTTCTGACACCTCAATCAGCTACCTGCTTAGCAAAATTATATCGTTTTTGGTGCATCCAAATCGTATATTGCTAATTTTCCTATAGAAAACTTGGTTTTTGGTCGAAAACTTCAAAATTTTGTATTGTCACTCACCTTTTTTATTGTTTATTCTCGTAGATCTCGTCGATTCCTTCCTTCAGAGGGGTCGAACTCCGCAATCGGCCTGAAAATAAAAAATTTATTAGCAGAAATTCGAACCTCAAAGTTTACCTAACCGGCAGTCTCCATACATTAGCTATATACATCGGTTTCCGAAAAATATTGACTGACTGCTTTCCAAAGCAATTTTTTCTGTTTAATATCGCTGTATTAGGTTAATTTAATCGTTTCAGGACATTTTCAGGCGTAGTTTCTGAAAAATTTTACAAAAATCTTATCTCGATCCTATAGAAATTTAATAGTTTATTTATAAAATTTAACACACGTAGTCTACTTAGTCATTTTGTAAGTCTTATAGTTTTAATTGTTTTTATTTTGTCACACGCATTGAGGTGCTCCTTCTGACACCTCAATCAGCTACCTGCTTAGCAAAATTATATCGTTTTTGGTGCATCCAAATCGTATATTGCTAATTTTCCTATAGAAAACTTGGTTTTTGGTCGAAAACTTCAAAATTTTGTATTGTCACTCACCTTTTTTATTGTTTATTCTCGTAGATCTCGTCGATTCCTTCCTTCAGAGGGGTCGAACTCCGCAATCGGCCTGAAAATAAAAAATTTATTAGCAGAAATTCGAACCTCAAAGTTTACCTAACCGGCAGTCTCCATACATTAGCTATATACATCGGTTTCCGAAAAATATTGACTGACTGCTTTCCAAAGCAATTTTTTCTGTTTAATATCGCTGTATTAGGTTAATTTAATCGTTTCAGGACATTTTCAGGCGTAGTTTCTGAAAAATTTTACAAAAATCTTATCTCGATCCTATAGAAATTTAATAGTTTATTTATAAAATTTAACACACGTAGTTTACTTAGTCATTTTGTAAGTCTTATAGTTTTAATTGTTTTTATTTTGTCACACGCATTGAGGTGCTCCTTCTGACACCTCAATCAGCTACCTGCTTAGCAAAATTATATCGTTTTTGGTGCATCCAAATCGTATATTGCTAATTTTCCTATAGAAAACTTGGTTTTTGGTCGAAAACTTCAAAATTTTGTATTGTCACTCACCTTTTTTATTGTTTATTCTCGTAGATCTCGTCGATTCCTTCCTTCAGAGGGGTCGAACTCCGCAATCGGCC
The DNA here is from genome assembly GCA_944452665.1 of Stenoptilia bipunctidactyla. NCBI lineage: Eukaryota > Metazoa > Arthropoda > Insecta > Lepidoptera > Pterophoridae > Stenoptilia > Stenoptilia bipunctidactyla. Next base: position 74,115 of record CALYBW010000112.1, read on the forward strand.
TGAAAATAAAAAATTTATTAGCAGAAATTCGAACCTCAAAGTTTACCTAACCGGCAGTCTCCATACATTAGCTATATACATCGGTTTCCGAAAAATATTGACTGACTGCTTTCCAAAGCAATTTTTTCTGTTTAATATCGCTGTATTAGGTTAATTTAATCGTTTCAGGACATTTTCAGGCGTAGTTTCTGAAAAATTTTACAAAAATCTTATCTCGATCCTATAGAAATTTAATAGTTTATTTATAAAATTTAACACACGTAGTTTACTTAGTCATTTTGTAAGTCTTATAGTTTTAATTGTTTTTATTTTGTCACACGCATTGAGGTGCTCCTTCTGACACCTCAATCAGCTACCTGCTTAGCAAAATTATATCGTTTTTGGTGCATCCAAATCGTATATTGCTAATTTTCCTATAGAAAACTTGGTTTTTGGTCGAAAACTTCAAAATTTTGTATTGTCACTCACCTTTTTTATTGTTTATTCTCGTAGATCTCGTCGATTCCTTCCTTCAGAGGGGTCGAACTCCGCAATCGGCCTGAAAATAAAAAATTTATTAGCAGAAATTCGAACCTCAAAGTTTACCTAACCGGCAGTCTCCATACATTAGCTATATACATCGGTTTCCGAAAAATATTGACTGACTGCTTTCCAAAGCAATTTTTTCTGTTTAATATCGCTGTATTAGGTTAATTTAATCGTTTCAGGACATTTTCAGGCGTAGTTTCTGAAAAATTTTACAAAAATCTTATCTCGATCCTATAGAAATTTAATAGTTTATTTATAAAATTTAACACACGTAGTTTACTTAGTCATTTTGTAAGTCTTATAGTTTTAATTGTTTTTATTTTGTCACACGCATTGAGGTGCTCCTTCTGACACCTCAATCAGCTACCTGCTTAGCAAAATTATATCGTTTTTGGTGCATCCAAATCGTATATTGCTAATTTTCCTATAGAAAACTTGGTTTTTGGTCGAAAACTTCAAAATTTTGTATTGTCACTCACCTTTTTTATTGTTTATTCTCGTAGATCTCGTCGATTCCTTCCTTCAGAGGGGTCGAACTCCGCAATCGGCCTGAAAATAAAAAATTTATTAGCAGAAATTCGAACCTCAAAGTTTACCTAACCGGCAGTCTCCATACATTAGCTATATACATCGGTTTCCGAAAAATATTGACTGACTGCTTTCCAAAGCAATTTTTTCTGTTTAATATCGCTGTATTAGGTTAATTTAATCGTTTCAGGACATTTTCAGGCGTAGTTTCTGAAAAATTTTACAAAAATCTTATCTCGATCCTATAGAAATTTAATAGTTTATTTATAAAATTTAACACACGTAGTCTACTTAGTCATTTTGTAAGTCTTATAGTTTTAATTGTTTTTATTTTGTCACACGCATTGAGGTGCTCCTTCTGACACCTCAATCAGCTACCTGCTTAGCAAAATTATATCGTTTTTGGTGCATCCAAATCGTATATTGCTAATTTTCCTATAGAAAACTTGGTTTTTGGTCGAAAACTTCAAAATTTTGTATTGTCACTCACCTTTTTTATTGTTTATTCTCGTAGATCTCGTCGATTCCTTCCTTCAGAGGGGTCGAACTCCGCAATCGGCCTGAAAATAAAAAATTTATTAGCAGAAATTCGAACCTCAAAGTTTACCTAACCGGCAGTCTCCATACATTAGCTATATACATCGGTTTCCGAAAAATATTGACTGACTGCTTTCCAAAGCAATTTTTTCTGTTTAATATCGCTGTATTAGGTTAATTTAATCGTTTCAGGACATTTTCAGGCGTAGTTTCTGAAAAATTTTACAAAAATCTTATCTCGATCCTATAGAAATTTAATAGTTTATTTATAAAATTTAACACACGTAGTCTACTTAGTCATTTTGTAAGTCTTATAGTTTTAATTGTTTTTATTTTGTCACACGCATTGAGGTGCTCCTTCTGACACCTCAATCAGCTACCTGCTTAGCAAAATTATATCGTTTTTGGTGCATCCAAATCGTATATTGCTAATTTTCCTATAGAAAACTTGGTTTTTGGTCGAAAACTTCAAAATTTTGTATTGTCACTCACCTTTTTTATTGTTTATTCTCGTAGATCTCGTCGATTCCTTCCTTCAGAGGGGTCGAACTCCGCAATCGGCCTGAAAATAAAAAATTTATTAGCAGAAATTCGAACCTCAAAGTTTACCTAACCGGCAGTCTCCATACATTAGCTATATACATCGGTTTCCGAAAAATATTGACTGACTGCTTTCCAAAGCAATTTTTTCTGTTTAATATCGCTGTATTAGGTTAATTTAATCGTTTCAGGACATTTTCAGGCGTAGTTTCTGAAAAATTTTACAAAAATCTTATCTCGATCCTATAGAAATTTAATAGTTTATTTATAAAATTTAACACACGTAGTTTACTTAGTCATTTTGTAAGTCTTATAGTTTTAATTGTTTTTATTTTGTCACACGCATTGAGGTGCTCCTTCTGACACCTCAATCAGCTACCTGCTTAGCAAAATTATATCGTTTTTGGTGCATCCAAATCGTATATTGCTAATTTTCCTATAGAAAACTTGGTTTTTGGTCGAAAACTTCAAAATTTTGTATTGTCACTCACCTTTTTTATTGTTTATTCTCGTAGATCTCGTCGATTCCTTCCTTCAGAGGGGTCGAACTCCGCAATCGGCCTGAAAATAAAAAATTTATTAGCAGAAATTCGAACCTCAAAGTTTACCTAACCGGCAGTCTCCATACATTAGCTATATACATCGGTTTCCGAAAAATATTGACTGACTGCTTTCCAAAGCAATTTTTTCTGTTTAATATCGCTGTATTAGGTTAATTTAATCGTTTCAGGACATTTTCAGGCGTAGTTTCTGAAAAATTTTACAAAAATCTTATCTCGATCCTATAGAAATTTAATAGTTTATTTATAAAATTTAACACACGTAGTCTACTTAGTCATTTTGTAAGTCTTATAGTTTTAATTGTTTTTATTTTGTCACACGCATTGAGGTGCTCCTTCTGACACCTCAATCAGCTACCTGCTTAGCAAAATTATATCGTTTTTGGTGCATCCAAATCGTATATTGCTAATTTTCCTATAGAAAACTTGGTTTTTGGTCGAAAACTTCAAAATTTTGTATTGTCACTCACCTTTTTTATTGTTTATTCTCGTAGATCTCGTCGATTCCTTCCTTCAGAGGGGTCGAACTCCGCAATCGGCCTGAAAATAAAAAATTTATTAGCAGAAATTCGAACCTCAAAGTTTACCTAACCGGCAGTCTCCATACATTAGCTATATACATCGGTTTCCGAAAAATATTGACTGACTGCTTTCCAAAGCAATTTTTTCTGTTTAATATCGCTGTATTAGGTTAATTTAATCGTTTCAGGACATTTTCAGGCGTAGTTTCTGAAAAATTTTACAAAAATCTTATCTCGATCCTATAGAAATTTAATAGTTTATTTATAAAATTTAACACACGTAGTTTACTTAGTCATTTTGTAAGTCTTATAGTTTTAATTGTTTTTATTTTGTCACACGCATTGAGGTGCTCCTTCTGACACCTCAATCAGCTACCTGCTTAGCAAAATTATATCGTTTTTGGTGCATCCAAATCGTATATTGCTAATTTTCCTATAGAAAACTTGGTTTTTGGTCGAAAACTTCAAAATTTTGTATTGTCACTCACCTTTTTTATTGTTTATTCTCGTAGATCTCGTCGATTCCTTCCTTCAGAGGGGTCGAACTCCGCAATCGGCCTGAAAATAAAAAATTTATTAGCAGAAATTCGAACCTCAAAGTTTACCTAACCGGCAGTCTCCATACATTAGCTATATACATCGGTTTCCGAAAAATATTGACTGACTGCTTTCCAAAGCAATTTTTTCTGTTTAATATCGCTGTATTAGGTTAATTTAATCGTTTCAGGACATTTTCAGGCGTAGTTTCTGAAAAATTTTACAAAAATCTTATCTCGATCCTATAGAAATTTAATAGTTTATTTATAAAATTTAACACACGTAGTTTACTTAGTCATTTTGTAAGTCTTATAGTTTTAATTGTTTTTATTTTGTCACACGCATTGAGGTGCTCCTTCTGACACCTCAATCAGCTACCTGCTTAGCAAAATTATATCGTTTTTGGTGCATCCAAATCGTATATTGCTAATTTTCCTATAGAAAACTTGGTTTTTGGTCGAAAACTTCAAAATTTTGTATTGTCACTCACCTTTTTTATTGTTTATTCTCGTAGATCTCGTCGATTCCTTCCTTCAGAGGGGTCGAACTCCGCAATCGGCCTGAAAATAAAAAATTTATTAGCAGAAATTCGAACCTCAAAGTTTACCTAACCGGCAGTCTCCATACATTAGCTATATACATCGGTTTCCGAAAAATATTGACTGACTGCTTTCCAAAGCAATTTTTTCTGTTTAATATCGCTGTATTAGGTTAATTTAATCGTTTCAGGACATTTTCAGGCGTAGTTTCTGAAAAATTTTACAAAAATCTTATCTCGATCCTATAGAAATTTAATAGTTTATTTATAAAATTTAACACACGTAGTTTACTTAGTCATTTTGTAAGTCTTATAGTTTTAATTGTTTTTATTTTGTCACACGCATTGAGGTGCTCCTTCTGACACCTCAATCAGCTACCTGCTTAGCAAAATTATATCGTTTTTGGTGCATCCAAATCGTATATTGCTAATTTTCCTATAGAAAACTTGGTTTTTGGTCGAAAACTTCAAAATTTTGTATTGTCACTCACCTTTTTTATTGTTTATTCTCGTAGATCTCGTCGATTCCTTCCTTCAGAGGGGTCGAACTCCGCAATCGGCCTGAAAATAAAAAATTTATTAGCAGAAATTCGAACCTCAAAGTTTACCTAACCGGCAGTCTCCATACATTAGCTATATACATCGGTTTCCGAAAAATATTGACTGACTGCTTTCCAAAGCAATTTTTTCTGTTTAATATCGCTGTATTAGGTTAATTTAATCGTTTCAGGACATTTTCAGGCGTAGTTTCTGAAAAATTTTACAAAAATCTTATCTCGATCCTATAGAAATTTAATAGTTTATTTATAAAATTTAACACACGTAGTCTACTTAGTCATTTTGTAAGTCTTATAGTTTTAATTGTTTTTATTTTGTCACACGCATTGAGGTGCTCCTTCTGACACCTCAATCAGCTACCTGCTTAGCAAAATTATATCGTTTTTGGTGCATCCAAATCGTATATTGCTAATTTTCCTATAGAAAACTTGGTTTTTGGTCGAAAACTTCAAAATTTTGTATTGTCACTCACCTTTTTTATTGTTTATTCTCGTAGATCTCGTCGATTCCTTCCTTCAGAGGGGTCGAACTCCGCAATCGGCCTGAAAATAAAAAATTTATTAGCAGAAATTCGAACCTCAAAGTTTACCTAACCGGCAGTCTCCATACATTAGCTATATACATCGGTTTCCGAAAAATATTGACTGACTGCTTTCCAAAGCAATTTTTTCTGTTTAATATCGCTGTATTAGGTTAATTTAATCGTTTCAGGACATTTTCAGGCGTAGTTTCTGAAAAATTTTACAAAAATCTTATCTCGATCCTATAGAAATTTAATAGTTTATTTATAAAATTTAACACACGTAGTTTACTTAGTCATTTTGTAAGTCTTATAGTTTTAATTGTTTTTATTTTGTCACACGCATTGAGGTGCTCCTTCTGACACCTCAATCAGCTACCTGCTTAGCAAAATTATATCGTTTTTGGTGCATCCAAATCGTATATTGCTAATTTTCCTATAGAAAACTTGGTTTTTGGTCGAAAACTTCAAAATTTTGTATTGTCACTCACCTTTTTTATTGTTTATTCTCGTAGATCTCGTCGATTCCTTCCTTCAGAGGGGTCGAACTCCGCAATCGGCCTGAAAATAAAAAATTTATTAGCAGAAATTCGAACCTCAAAGTTTACCTAACCGGCAGTCTCCATACATTAGCTATATACATCGGTTTCCGAAAAATATTGACTGACTGCTTTCCAAAGCAATTTTTTCTGTTTAATATCGCTGTATTAGGTTAATTTAATCGTTTCAGGACATTTTCAGGCGTAGTTTCTGAAAAATTTTACAAAAATCTTATCTCGATCCTATAGAAATTTAATAGTTTATTTATAAAATTTAACACACGTAGTCTACTTAGTCATTTTGTAAGTCTTATAGTTTTAATTGTTTTTATTTTGTCACACGCATTGAGGTGCTCCTTCTGACACCTCAATCAGCTACCTGCTTAGCAAAATTATATCGTTTTTGGTGCATCCAAATCGTATATTGCTAATTTTCCTATAGAAAACTTGGTTTTTGGTCGAAAACTTCAAAATTTTGTATTGTCACTCACCTTTTTTATTGTTTATTCTCGTAGATCTCGTCGATTCCTTCCTTCAGAGGGGTCGAACTCCGCAATCGGCCTGAAAATAAAAAATTTATTAGCAGAAATTCGAACCTCAAAGTTTACCTAACCGGCAGTCTCCATACATTAGCTATATACATCGGTTTCCGAAAAATATTGACTGACTGCTTTCCAAAGCAATTTTTTCTGTTTAATATCGCTGTATTAGGTTAATTTAATCGTTTCAGGACATTTTCAGGCGTAGTTTCTGAAAAATTTTACAAAAATCTTATCTCGATCCTATAGAAATTTAATAGTTTATTTATAAAATTTAACACACGTAGTCTACTTAGTCATTTTGTAAGTCTTATAGTTTTAATTGTTTTTATTTTGTCACACGCATTGAGGTGCTCCTTCTGACACCTCAATCAGCTACCTGCTTAGCAAAATTATATCGTTTTTGGTGCATCCAAATCGTATATTGCTAATTTTCCTATAGAAAACTTGGTTTTTGGTCGAAAACTTCAAAATTTTGTATTGTCACTCACCTTTTTTATTGTTTATTCTCGTAGATCTCGTCGATTCCTTCCTTCAGAGGGGTCGAACTCCGCAATCGGCCTGAAAATAAAAAATTTATTAGCAGAAATTCGAACCTCAAAGTTTACCTAACCGGCAGTCTCCATACATTAGCTATATACATCGGTTTCCGAAAAATATTGACTGACTGCTTTCCAAAGCAATTTTTTCTGTTTAATATCGCTGTATTAGGTTAATTTAATCGTTTCAGGACATTTTCAGGCGTAGTTTCTGAAAAATTTTACAAAAATCTTATCTCGATCCTATAGAAATTTAATAGTTTATTTATAAAATTTAACACACGTAGTTTACTTAGTCATTTTGTAAGTCTTATAGTTTTAATTGTTTTTATTTTGTCACACGCATTGAGGTGCTCCTTCTGACACCTCAATCAGCTACCTGCTTAGCAAAATTATATCGTTTTTGGTGCATCCAAATCGTATATTGCTAATTTTCCTATAGAAAACTTGGTTTTTGGTCGAAAACTTCAAAATTTTGTATTGTCACTCACCTTTTTTATTGTTTATTCTCGTAGATCTCGTCGATTCCTTCCTTCAGAGGGGTCGAACTCCGCAATCGGCCTGAAAATAAAAAATTTATTAGCAGAAATTCGAACCTCAAAGTTTACCTAACCGGCAGTCTCCATACATTAGCTATATACATCGGTTTCCGAAAAATATTGACTGACTGCTTTCCAAAGCAATTTTTTCTGTTTAATATCGCTGTATTAGGTTAATTTAATCGTTTCAGGACATTTTCAGGCGTAGTTTCTGAAAAATTTTACAAAAATCTTATCTCGATCCTATAGAAATTTAATAGTTTATTTATAAAATTTAACACACGTAGTTTACTTAGTCATTTTGTAAGTCTTATAGTTTTAATTGTTTTTATTTTGTCACACGCATTGAGGTGCTCCTTCTGACACCTCAATCAGCTACCTGCTTAGCAAAATTATATCGTTTTTGGTGCATCCAAATCGTATATTGCTAATTTTCCTATAGAAAACTTGGTTTTTGGTCGAAAACTTCAAAATTTTGTATTGTCACTCACCTTTTTTATTGTTTATTCTCGTAGATCTCGTCGATTCCTTCCTTCAGAGGGGTCGAACTCCGCAATCGGCCTGAAAATAAAAAATTTATTAGCAGAAATTCGAACCTCAAAGTTTACCTAACCGGCAGTTTTTTTTTTTTTTTTTTTTTTTTTTTTTTTTTTTTTTTCCGCCACAGAAAATTTTGGGCACCCCCTAAAACAAGCTTTAACCAGTAAAGCAAGCTTTAGCGGGAGGAGGATGAATCCTATTACGGACGAATGGGCATTCTATAAGCTGTTAACCCCAGTGGCTAACGGCAAATAGAATGCCCAGACAGTGTGGAGACTCACTCAGTGAAGCCGAGCATACCCACTAAACATCCCCCTTTACGACCTACCTTAATCCAGGTTCTTGATCATTTATCGGAGCGACAGCCAATTGGAGAGAGAGGCTGCGCAGTGAGCGGCATCCAGACGGCTGCCACCAAAAGGAACTGAAAGTGAGAAAAATAAAGCTAAGATTAGCAGAAATGACAAAGCTGAAACTAAGATATTATCTAGAGTGATCAGACTCACTCTGAGATAGGAATGCTGGAAAGAAGGACTACGTTTAGAAACGTTGAGCTTGCTGGAGTTTCCTGATCCTAACCGGCAGTCTCCATACATTAGCTATATACATCGGTTTCCGAAAAATATTGACTGACTGCTTTCCAAAGCAATTTTTTCTGTTTAATATCGCTGTATTAGGTTAATTTAATCGTTTCAGGACATTTTCAGGCGTAGTTTCTGAAAAATTTTACAAAAATCTTATCTCGATCCTATAGAAATTTAATAGTTTATTTATAAAATTTAACACACGTAGTTTACTTAGTCATTTTGTAAGTCTTATAGTTTTAATTGTTTTTATTTTGTCACACGCATTGAGGTGCTCCTTCTGACACCTCAATCAGCTACCTGCTTAGCAAAATTATATCGTTTTTGGTGCATCCAAATCGTATATTGCTAATTTTCCTATAGAAAACTTGGTTTTTGGTCGAAAACTTCAAAATTTTGTATTGTCACTCACCTTTTTTATTGTTTATTCTCGTAGATCTCGTCGATTCCTTCCTTCAGAGGGGTCGAACTCCGCAATCGGCCTGAAAATAAAAAATTTATTAGCAGAAATTCGAACCTCAAAGTTTACCTAACCGGCAGTCTCCATACATTAGCTATATACATCGGTTTCCGAAAAATATTGACTGACTGCTTTCCAAAGCAATTTTTTCTGTTTAATATCGCTGTATTAGGTTAATTTAATCGTTTCAGGACATTTTCAGGCGTAGTTTCTGAAAAATTTTACAAAAATCTTATCTCGATCCTATAGAAATTTAATAGTTTATTTATAAAATTTAACACACGTAGTTTACTTAGTCATTTTGTAAGTCTTATAGTTTTAATTGTTTTTATTTTGTCACACGCATTGAGGTGCTCCTTCTGACACCTCAATCAGCTACCTGCTTAGCAAAATTATATCGTTTTTGGTGCATCCAAATCGTATATTGCTAATTTTCCTATAGAAAACTTGGTTTTTGGTCGAAAACTTCAAAATTTTGTATTGTCACTCACCTTTTTTATTGTTTATTCTCGTAGATCTCGTCGATTCCTTCCTTCAGAGGGGTCGAACTCCGCAATCGGCCTGAAAATAAAAAATTTATTAGCAGAAATTCGAACCTCAAAGTTTACCTAACCGGCAGTCTCCATACATTAGCTATATACATCGGTTTCCGAAAAATATTGACTGACTGCTTTCCAAAGCAATTTTTTCTGTTTAATATCGCTGTATTAGGTTAATTTAATCGTTTCAGGACATTTTCAGGCGTAGTTTCTGAAAAATTTTACAAAAATCTTATCTCGATCCTATAGAAATTTAATAGTTTATTTATAAAATTTAACACACGTAGTTTACTTAGTCATTTTGTAAGTCTTATAGTTTTAATTGTTTTTATTTTGTCACACGCATTGAGGTGCTCCTTCTGACACCTCAATCAGCTACCTGCTTAGCAAAATTATATCGTTTTTGGTGCATCCAAATCGTATATTGCTAATTTTCCTATAGAAAACTTGGTTTTTGGTCGAAAACTTCAAAATTTTGTATTGTCACTCACCTTTTTTATTGTTTATTCTCGTAGATCTCGTCGATTCCTTCCTTCAGAGGGGTCGAACTCCGCAATCGGCCTGAAAATAAAAAATTTATTAGCAGAAATTCGAACCTCAAAGTTTACCTAACCGGCAGTCTCCATACATTAGCTATATACATCGGTTTCCGAAAAATATTGACTGACTGCTTTCCAAAGCAATTTTTTCTGTTTAATATCGCTGTATTAGGTTAATTTAATCGTTTCAGGACATTTTCAGGCGTAGTTTCTGAAAAATTTTACAAAAATCTTATCTCGATCCTATAGAAATTTAATAGTTTATTTATAAAATTTAACACACGTAGTTTACTTAGTCATTTTGTAAGTCTTATAGTTTTAATTGTTTTTATTTTGTCACACGCATTGAGGTGCTCCTTCTGACACCTCAATCAGCTACCTGCTTAGCAAAATTATATCGTTTTTGGTGCATCCAAATCGTATATTGCTAATTTTCCTATAGAAAACTTGGTTTTTGGTCGAAAACTTCAAAATTTTGTATTGTCACTCACCTTTTTTATTGTTTATTCTCGTAGATCTCGTCGATTCCTTCCTTCAGAGGGGTCGAACTCCGCAATCGGCCTGAAAATAAAAAATTTATTAGCAGAAATTCGAACCTCAAAGTTTACCTAACCGGCAGTCTCCATACATTAGCTATATACATCGGTTTCCGAAAAATATTGACTGACTGCTTTCCAAAGCAATTTTTTCTGTTTAATATCGCTGTATTAGGTTAATTTAATCGTTTCAGGACATTTTCAGGCGTAGTTTCTGAAAAATTTTACAAAAATCTTATCTCGATCCTATAGAAATTTAATAGTTTATTTATAAAATTTAACACACGTAGTCTACTTAGTCATTTTGTAAGTCTTATAGTTTTAATTGTTTTTATTTTGTCACACGCATTGAGGTGCTCCTTCTGACACCTCAATCAGCTACCTGCTTAGCAAAATTATATCGTTTTTGGTGCATCCAAATCGTATATTGCTAATTTTCCTATAGAAAACTTGGTTTTTGGTCGAAAACTTCAAAATTTTGTATTGTCACTCACCTTTTTTATTGTTTATTCTCGTAGATCTCGTCGATTCCTTCCTTCAGAGGGGTCGAACTCCGCAATCGGCCTGAAAATAAAAAATTTATTAGCAGAAATTCGAACCTCAAAGTTTACCTAACCGGCAGTCTCCATACATTAGCTATATACATCGGTTTCCGAAAAATATTGACTGACTGCTTTCCAAAGCAATTTTTTCTGTTTAATATCGCTGTATTAGGTTAATTTAATCGTTTCAGGACATTTTCAGGCGTAGTTTCTGAAAAATTTTACAAAAATCTTATCTCGATCCTATAGAAATTTAATAGTTTATTTATAAAATTTAACACACGTAGTCTACTTAGTCATTTTGTAAGTCTTATAGTTTTAATTGTTTTTATTTTGTCACACGCATTGAGGTGCTCCTTCTGACACCTCAATCAGCTACCTGCTTAGCAAAATTATATCGTTTTTGGTGCATCCAAATCGTATATTGCTAATTTTCCTATAGAAAACTTGGTTTTTGGTCGAAAACTTCAAAATTTTGTATTGTCACTCACCTTTTTTATTGTTTATTCTCGTAGATCTCGTCGATTCCTTCCTTCAGAGGGGTCGAACTCCGCAATCGGCCTGAAAATAAAAAATTTATTAGCAGAAATTCGAACCTCAAAGTTTACCTAACCGGCAGTCTCCATACATTAGCTATATACATCGGTTTCCGAAAAATATTGACTGACTGCTTTCCAAAGCAATTTTTTCTGTTTAATATCGCTGTATTAGGTTAATTTAATCGTTTCAGGACATTTTCAGGCGTAGTTTCTGAAAAATTTTACAAAAATCTTATCTCGATCCTATAGAAATTTAATAGTTTATTTATAAAATTTAACACACGTAGTTTACTTAGTCATTTTGTAAGTCTTATAGTTTTAATTGTTTTTATTTTGTCACACGCATTGAGGTGCTCCTTCTGACACCTCAATCAGCTACCTGCTTAGCAAAATTATATCGTTTTTGGTGCATCCAAATCGTATATTGCTAATTTTCCTATAGAAAACTTGGTTTTTGGTCGAAAACTTCAAAATTTTGTATTGTCACTCACCTTTTTTATTGTTTATTCTCGTAGATCTCGTCGATTCCTTCCTTCAGAGGGGTCGAACTCCGCAATCGGCCTGAAAATAAAAAATTTATTAGCAGAAATTCGAACCTCAAAGTTTACCTAACCGGCAGTCTCCATACATTAGCTATATACATCGGTTTCCGAAAAATATTGACTGACTGCTTTCCAAAGCAATTTTTTCTGTTTAATATCGCTGTATTAGGTTAATTTAATCGTTTCAGGACATTTTCAGGCGTAGTTTCTGAAAAATTTTACAAAAATCTTATCTCGATCCTATAGAAATTTAATAGTTTATTTATAAAATTTAACACACGTAGTTTACTTAGTCATTTTGTAAGTCTTATAGTTTTAATTGTTTTTATTTTGTCACACGCATTGAGGTGCTCCTTCTGACACCTCAATCAGCTACCTGCTTAGCAAAATTATATCGTTTTTGGTGCATCCAAATCGTATATTGCTAATTTTCCTATAGAAAACTTGGTTTTTGGTCGAAAACTTCAAAATTTTGTATTGTCACTCACCTTTTTTATTGTTTATTCTCGTAGATCTCGTCGATTCCTTCCTTCAGAGGGGTCGAACTCCGCAATCGGCCTGAAAATAAAAAATTTATTAGCAGAAATTCGAACCTCAAAGTTTACCTAACCGGCAGTCTCCATACATTAGCTATATACATCGGTTTCCGAAAAATATTGACTGACTGCTTTCCAAAGCAATTTTTTCTGTTTAATATCGCTGTATTAGGTTAATTTAATCGTTTCAGGACATTTTCAGGCGTAGTTTCTGAAAAATTTTACAAAAATCTTATCTCGATCCTATAGAAATTTAATAGTTTATTTATAAAATTTAACACACGTAGTTTACTTAGTCATTTTGTAAGTCTTATAGTTTTAATTGTTTTTATTTTGTCACACGCATTGAGGTGCTCCTTCTGACACCTCAATCAGCTACCTGCTTAGCAAAATTATATCGTTTTTGGTGCATCCAAATCGTATATTGCTAATTTTCCTATAGAAAACTTGGTTTTTGGTCGAAAACTTCAAAATTTTGTATTGTCACTCACCTTTTTTATTGTTTATTCTCGTAGATCTCGTCGATTCCTTCCTTCAGAGGGGTCGAACTCCGCAATCGGCCTGAAAATAAAAAATTTATTAGCAGAAATTCGAACCTCAAAGTTTACCTAACCGGCAGTCTCCATACATTAGCTATATACATCGGTTTCCGAAAAATATTGACTGACTGCTTTCCAAAGCAATTTTTTCTGTTTAATATCGCTGTATTAGGTTAATTTAATCGTTTCAGGACATTTTCAGGCGTAGTTTCTGAAAAATTTTACAAAAATCTTATCTCGATCCTATAGAAATTTAATAGTTTATTTATAAAATTTAACACACGTAGTCTACTTAGTCATTTTGTAAGTCTTATAGTTTTAATTGTTTTTATTTTGTCACACGCATTGAGGTGCTCCTTCTGACACCTCAATCAGCTACCTGCTTAGCAAAATTATATCGTTTTTGGTGCATCCAAATCGTATATTGCTAATTTTCCTATAGAAAACTTGGTTTTTGGTCGAAAACTTCAAAATTTTGTATTGTCACTCACCTTTTTTATTGTTTATTCTCGTAGATCTCGTCGATTCCTTCCTTCAGAGGGGTCGAACTCCGCAATCGGCCTGAAAATAAAAAATTTATTAGCAGAAATTCGAACCTCAAAGTTTACCTAACCGGCAGTCTCCATACATTAGCTATATACATCGGTTTCCGAAAAATATTGACTGACTGCTTTCCAAAGCAATTTTTTCTGTTTAATATCGCTGTATTAGGTTAATTTAATCGTTTCAGGACATTTTCAGGCGTAGTTTCTGAAAAATTTTACAAAAATCTTATCTCGATCCTATAGAAATTTAATAGTTTATTTATAAAATTTAACACACGTAGTCTACTTAGTCATTTTGTAAGTCTTATAGTTTTAATTGTTTTTATTTTGTCACACGCATTGAGGTGCTCCTTCTGACACCTCAATCAGCTACCTGCTTAGCAAAATTATATCGTTTTTGGTGCATCCAAATCGTATATTGCTAATTTTCCTATAGAAAACTTGGTTTTTGGTCGAAAACTTCAAAATTTTGTATTGTCACTCACCTTTTTTATTGTTTATTCTCGTAGATCTCGTCGATTCCTTCCTTCAGAGGGGTCGAACTCCGCAATCGGCCTGAAAATAAAAAATTTATTAGCAGAAATTCGAACCTCAAAGTTTACCTAACCGGCAGTCTCCATACATTAGCTATATACATCGGTTTCCGAAAAATATTGACTGACTGCTTTCCAAAGCAATTTTTTCTGTTTAATATCGCTGTATTAGGTTAATTTAATCGTTTCAGGACATTTTCAGGCGTAGTTTCTGAAAAATTTTACAAAAATCTTATCTCGATCCTATAGAAATTTAATAGTTTATTTATAAAATTTAACACACGTAGTTTACTTAGTCATTTTGTAAGTCTTATAGTTTTAATTGTTTTTATTTTGTCACACGCATTGAGGTGCTCCTTCTGACACCTCAATCAGCTACCTGCTTAGCAAAATTATATCGTTTTTGGTGCATCCAAATCGTATATTGCTAATTTTCCTATAGAAAACTTGGTTTTTGGTCGAAAACTTCAAAATTTTGTATTGTCACTCACCTTTTTTATTGTTTATTCTCGTAGATCTCGTCGATTCCTTCCTTCAGAGGGGTCGAACTCCGCAATCGGCCTGAAAATAAAAAATTTATTAGCAGAAATTCGAACCTCAAAGTTTACCTAACCGGCAGTCTCCATACATTAGCTATATACATCGGTTTCCGAAAAATATTGACTGACTGCTTTCCAAAGCAATTTTTTCTGTTTAATATCGCTGTATTAGGTTAATTTAATCGTTTCAGGACATTTTCAGGCGTAGTTTCTGAAAAATTTTACAAAAATCTTATCTCGATCCTATAGAAATTTAATAGTTTATTTATAAAATTTAACACACGTAGTCTACTTAGTCATTTTGTAAGTCTTATAGTTTTAATTGTTTTTATTTTGTCACACGCATTGAGGTGCTCCTTCTGACACCTCAATCAGCTACCTGCTTAGCAAAATTATATCGTTTTTGGTGCATCCAAATCGTATATTGCTAATTTTCCTATAGAAAACTTGGTTTTTGGTCGAAAACTTCAAAATTTTGTATTGTCACTCACCTTTTTTATTGTTTATTCTCGTAGATCTCGTCGATTCCTTCCTTCAGAGGGGTCGAACTCCGCAATCGGCCTGAAAATAAAAAATTTATTAGCAGAAATTCGAACCTCAAAGTTTACCTAACCGGCAGTCTCCATACATTAGCTATATACATCGGTTTCCGAAAAATATTGACTGACTGCTTTCCAAAGCAATTTTTTCTGTTTAATATCGCTGTATTAGGTTAATTTAATCGTTTCAGGACATTTTCAGGCGTAGTTTCTGAAAAATTTTACAAAAATCTTATCTCGATCCTATAGAAATTTAATAGTTTATTTATAAAATTTAACACACGTAGTCTACTTAGTCATTTTGTAAGTCTTATAGTTTTAATTGTTTTTATTTTGTCACACGCATTGAGGTGCTCCTTCTGACACCTCAATCAGCTACCTGCTTAGCAAAATTATATCGTTTTTGGTGCATCCAAATCGTATATTGCTAATTTTCCTATAGAAAACTTGGTTTTTGGTCGAAAACTTCAAAATTTTGTATTGTCACTCACCTTTTTTATTGTTTATTCTCGTAGATCTCGTCGATTCCTTCCTTCAGAGGGGTCGAACTCCGCAATCGGCCTGAAAATAAAAAATTTATTAGCAGAAATTCGAACCTCAAAGTTTACCTAACCGGCAGTCTCCATACATTAGCTATATACATCGGTTTCCGAAAAATATTGACTGACTGCTTTCCAAAGCAATTTTTTCTGTTTAATATCGCTGTATTAGGTTAATTTAATCGTTTCAGGACATTTTCAGGCGTAGTTTCTGAAAAATTTTACAAAAATCTTATCTCGATCCTATAGAAATTTAATAGTTTATTTATAAAATTTAACACACGTAGTTTACTTAGTCATTTTGTAAGTCTTATAGTTTTAATTGTTTTTATTTTGTCACACGCATTGAGGTGCTCCTTCTGACACCTCAATCAGCTACCTGCTTAGCAAAATTATATCGTTTTTGGTGCATCCAAATCGTATATTGCTAATTTTCCTATAGAAAACTTGGTTTTTGGTCGAAAACTTCAAAATTTTGTATTGTCACTCACCTTTTTTATTGTTTATTCTCGTAGATCTCGTCGATTCCTTCCTTCAGAGGGGTCGAACTCCGCAATCGGCCTGAAAATAAAAAATTTATTAGCAGAAATTCGAACCTCAAAGTTTACCTAACCGGCAGTCTCCATACATTAGCTATATACATCGGTTTCCGAAAAATATTGACTGACTGCTTTCCAAAGCAATTTTTTCTGTTTAATATCGCTGTATTAGGTTAATTTAATCGTTTCAGGACATTTTCAGGCGTAGTTTCTGAAAAATTTTACAAAAATCTTATCTCGATCCTATAGAAATTTAATAGTTTATTTATAAAATTTAACACACGTAGTTTACTTAGTCATTTTGTAAGTCTTATAGTTTTAATTGTTTTTATTTTGTCACACGCATTGAGGTGCTCCTTCTGACACCTCAATCAGCTACCTGCTTAGCAAAATTATATCGTTTTTGGTGCATCCAAATCGTATATTGCTAATTTTCCTATAGAAAACTTGGTTTTTGGTCGAAAACTTCAAAATTTTGTATTGTCACTCACCTTTTTTATTGTTTATTCTCGTAGATCTCGTCGATTCCTTCCTTCAGAGGGGTCGAACTCCGCAATCGGCCTGAAAATAAAAAATTTATTAGCAGAAATTCGAACCTCAAAGTTTACCTAACCGGCAGTCTCCATACATTAGCTATATACATCGGTTTCCGAAAAATATTGACTGACTGCTTTCCAAAGCAATTTTTTCTGTTTAATATCGCTGTATTAGGTTAATTTAATCGTTTCAGGACATTTTCAGGCGTAGTTTCTGAAAAATTTTACAAAAATCTTATCTCGATCCTATAGAAATTTAATAGTTTATTTATAAAATTTAACACACGTAGTCTACTTAGTCATTTTGTAAGTCTTATAGTTTTAATTGTTTTTATTTTGTCACACGCATTGAGGTGCTCCTTCTGACACCTCAATCAGCTACCTGCTTAGCAAAATTATATCGTTTTTGGTGCATCCAAATCGTATATTGCTAATTTTCCTATAGAAAACTTGGTTTTTGGTCGAAAACTTCAAAATTTTGTATTGTCACTCACCTTTTTTATTGTTTATTCTCGTAGATCTCGTCGATTCCTTCCTTCAGAGGGGTCGAACTCCGCAATCGGCCTGAAAATAAAAAATTTATTAGCAGAAATTCGAACCTCAAAGTTTACCTAACCGGCAGTCTCCATACATTAGCTATATACATCGGTTTCCGAAAAATATTGACTGACTGCTTTCCAAAGCAATTTTTTCTGTTTAATATCGCTGTATTAGGTTAATTTAATCGTTTCAGGACATTTTCAGGCGTAGTTTCTGAAAAATTTTACAAAAATCTTATCTCGATCCTATAGAAATTTAATAGTTTATTTATAAAATTTAACACACGTAGTTTACTTAGTCATTTTGTAAGTCTTATAGTTTTAATTGTTTTTATTTTGTCACACGCATTGAGGTGCTCCTTCTGACACCTCAATCAGCTACCTGCTTAGCAAAATTATATCGTTTTTGGTGCATCCAAATCGTATATTGCTAATTTTCCTATAGAAAACTTGGTTTTTGGTCGAAAACTTCAAAATTTTGTATTGTCACTCACCTTTTTTATTGTTTATTCTCGTAGATCTCGTCGATTCCTTCCTTCAGAGGGGTCGAACTCCGCAATCGGCCTGAAAATAAAAAATTTATTAGCAGAAATTCGAACCTCAAAGTTTACCTAACCGGCAGTCTCCATACATTAGCTATATACATCGGTTTCCGAAAAATATTGACTGACTGCTTTCCAAAGCAATTTTTTCTGTTTAATATCGCTGTATTAGGTTAATTTAATCGTTTCAGGACATTTTCAGGCGTAGTTTCTGAAAAATTTTACAAAAATCTTATCTCGATCCTATAGAAATTTAATAGTTTATTTATAAAATTTAACACACGTAGTTTACTTAGTCATTTTGTAAGTCTTATAGTTTTAATTGTTTTTATTTTGTCACACGCATTGAGGTGCTCCTTCTGACACCTCAATCAGCTACCTGCTTAGCAAAATTATATCGTTTTTGGTGCATCCAAATCGTATATTGCTAATTTTCCTATAGAAAACTTGGTTTTTGGTCGAAAACTTCAAAATTTTGTATTGTCACTCACCTTTTTTATTGTTTATTCTCGTAGATCTCGTCGATTCCTTCCTTCAGAGGGGTCGAACTCCGCAATCGGCCTGAAAATAAAAAATTTATTAGCAGAAATTCGAACCTCAAAGTTTACCTAACCGGCAGTCTCCATACATTAGCTATATACATCGGTTTCCGAAAAATATTGACTGACTGCTTTCCAAAGCAATTTTTTCTGTTTAATATCGCTGTATTAGGTTAATTTAATCGTTTCAGGACATTTTCAGGCGTAGTTTCTGAAAAATTTTACAAAAATCTTATCTCGATCCTATAGAAATTTAATAGTTTATTTATAAAATTTAACACACGTAGTTTACTTAGTCATTTTGTAAGTCTTATAGTTTTAATTGTTTTTATTTTGTCACACGCATTGAGGTGCTCCTTCTGACACCTCAATCAGCTACCTGCTTAGCAAAATTATATCGTTTTTGGTGCATCCAAATCGTATATTGCTAATTTTCCTATAGAAAACTTGGTTTTTGGTCGAAAACTTCAAAATTTTGTATTGTCACTCACCTTTTTTATTGTTTATTCTCGTAGATCTCGTCGATTCCTTCCTTCAGAGGGGTCGAACTCCGCAATCGGCCTGAAAATAAAAAATTTATTAGCAGAAATTCGAACCTCAAAGTTTACCTAACCGGCAGTCTCCATACATTAGCTATATACATCGGTTTCCGAAAAATATTGACTGACTGCTTTCCAAAGCAATTTTTTCTGTTTAATATCGCTGTATTAGGTTAATTTAATCGTTTCAGGACATTTTCAGGCGTAGTTTCTGAAAAATTTTACAAAAATCTTATCTCGATCCTATAGAAATTTAATAGTTTATTTATAAAATTTAACACACGTAGTTTACTTAGTCATTTTGTAAGTCTTATAGTTTTAATTGTTTTTATTTTGTCACACGCATTGAGGTGCTCCTTCTGACACCTCAATCAGCTACCTGCTTAGCAAAATTATATCGTTTTTGGTGCATCCAAATCGTATATTGCTAATTTTCCTATAGAAAACTTGGTTTTTGGTCGAAAACTTCAAAATTTTGTATTGTCACTCACCTTTTTTATTGTTTATTCTCGTAGATCTCGTCGATTCCTTCCTTCAGAGGGGTCGAACTCCGCAATCGGCCTGAAAATAAAAAATTTATTAGCAGAAATTCGAACCTCAAAGTTTACCTAACCGGCAGTCTCCATACATTAGCTATATACATCGGTTTCCGAAAAATATTGACTGACTGCTTTCCAAAGCAATTTTTTCTGTTTAATATCGCTGTATTAGGTTAATTTAATCGTTTCAGGACATTTTCAGGCGTAGTTTCTGAAAAATTTTACAAAAATCTTATCTCGATCCTATAGAAATTTAATAGTTTATTTATAAAATTTAACACACGTAGTTTACTTAGTCATTTTGTAAGTCTTATAGTTTTAATTGTTTTTATTTTGTCACACGCATTGAGGTGCTCCTTCTGACACCTCAATCAGCTACCTGCTTAGCAAAATTATATCGTTTTTGGTGCATCCAAATCGTATATTGCTAATTTTCCTATAGAAAACTTGGTTTTTGGTCGAAAACTTCAAAATTTTGTATTGTCACTCACCTTTTTTATTGTTTATTCTCGTAGATCTCGTCGATTCCTTCCTTCAGAGGGGTCGAACTCCGCAATCGGCCTGAAAATAAAAAATTTATTAGCAGAAATTCGAACCTCAAAGTTTACCTAACCGGCAGTCTCCATACATTAGCTATATACATCGGTTTCCGAAAAATATTGACTGACTGCTTTCCAAAGCAATTTTTTCTGTTTAATATCGCTGTATTAGGTTAATTTAATCGTTTCAGGACATTTTCAGGCGTAGTTTCTGAAAAATTTTACAAAAATCTTATCTCGATCCTATAGAAATTTAATAGTTTATTTATAAAATTTAACACACGTAGTTTACTTAGTCATTTTGTAAGTCTTATAGTTTTAATTGTTTTTATTTTGTCACACGCATTGAGGTGCTCCTTCTGACACCTCAATCAGCTACCTGCTTAGCAAAATTATATCGTTTTTGGTGCATCCAAATCGTATATTGCTAATTTTCCTATAGAAAACTTGGTTTTTGGTCGAAAACTTCAAAATTTTGTATTGTCACTCACCTTTTTTATTGTTTATTCTCGTAGATCTCGTCGATTCCTTCCTTCAGAGGGGTCGAACTCCGCAATCGGCCTGAAAATAAAAAATTTATTAGCAGAAATTCGAACCTCAAAGTTTACCTAACCGGCAGTCTCCATACATTAGCTATATACATCGGTTTCCGAAAAATATTGACTGACTGCTTTCCAAAGCAATTTTTTCTGTTTAATATCGCTGTATTAGGTTAATTTAATCGTTTCAGGACATTTTCAGGCGTAGTTTCTGAAAAATTTTACAAAAATCTTATCTCGATCCTATAGAAATTTAATAGTTTATTTATAAAATTTAACACACGTAGTCTACTTAGTCATTTTGTAAGTCTTATAGTTTTAATTGTTTTTATTTTGTCACACGCATTGAGGTGCTCCTTCTGACACCTCAATCAGCTACCTGCTTAGCAAAATTATATCGTTTTTGGTGCATCCAAATCGTATATTGCTAATTTTCCTATAGAAAACTTGGTTTTTGGTCGAAAACTTCAAAATTTTGTATTGTCACTCACCTTTTTTATTGTTTATTCTCGTAGATCTCGTCGATTCCTTCCTTCAGAGGGGTCGAACTCCGCAATCGGCCTGAAAATAAAAAATTTATTAGCAGAAATTCGAACCTCAAAGTTTACCTAACCGGCAGTCTCCATACATTAGCTATATACATCGGTTTCCGAAAAATATTGACTGACTGCTTTCCAAAGCAATTTTTTCTGTTTAATATCGCTGTATTAGGTTAATTTAATCGTTTCAGGACATTTTCAGGCGTAGTTTCTGAAAAATTTTACAAAAATCTTATCTCGATCCTATAGAAATTTAATAGTTTATTTATAAAATTTAACACACGTAGTTTACTTAGTCATTTTGTAAGTCTTATAGTTTTAATTGTTTTTATTTTGTCACACGCATTGAGGTGCTCCTTCTGACACCTCAATCAGCTACCTGCTTAGCAAAATTATATCGTTTTTGGTGCATCCAAATCGTATATTGCTAATTTTCCTATAGAAAACTTGGTTTTTGGTCGAAAACTTCAAAATTTTGTATTGTCACTCACCTTTTTTATTGTTTATTCTCGTAGATCTCGTCGATTCCTTCCTTCAGAGGGGTCGAACTCCGCAATCGGCCTGAAAATAAAAAATTTATTAGCAGAAATTCGAACCTCAAAGTTTACCTAACCGGCAGTCTCCATACATTAGCTATATACATCGGTTTCCGAAAAATATTGACTGACTGCTTTCCAAAGCAATTTTTTCTGTTTAATATCGCTGTATTAGGTTAATTTAATCGTTTCAGGACATTTTCAGGCGTAGTTTCTGAAAAATTTTACAAAAATCTTATCTCGATCCTATAGAAATTTAATAGTTTATTTATAAAATTTAACACACGTAGTCTACTTAGTCATTTTGTAAGTCTTATAGTTTTAATTGTTTTTATTTTGTCACACGCATTGAGGTGCTCCTTCTGACACCTCAATCAGCTACCTGCTTAGCAAAATTATATCGTTTTTGGTGCATCCAAATCGTATATTGCTAATTTTCCTATAGAAAACTTGGTTTTTGGTCGAAAACTTCAAAATTTTGTATTGTCACTCACCTTTTTTATTGTTTATTCTCGTAGATCTCGTCGATTCCTTCCTTCAGAGGGGTCGAACTCCGCAATCGGCCTGAAAATAAAAAATTTATTAGCAGAAATTCGAACCTCAAAGTTTACCTAACCGGCAGTCTCCATACATTAGCTATATACATCGGTTTCCGAAAAATATTGACTGACTGCTTTCCAAAGCAATTTTTTCTGTTTAATATCGCTGTATTAGGTTAATTTAATCGTTTCAGGACATTTTCAGGCGTAGTTTCTGAAAAATTTTACAAAAATCTTATCTCGATCCTATAGAAATTTAATAGTTTATTTATAAAATTTAACACACGTAGTTTACTTAGTCATTTTGTAAGTCTTATAGTTTTAATTGTTTTTATTTTGTCACACGCATTGAGGTGCTCCTTCTGACACCTCAATCAGCTACCTGCTTAGCAAAATTATATCGTTTTTGGTGCATCCAAATCGTATATTGCTAATTTTCCTATAGAAAACTTGGTTTTTGGTCGAAAACTTCAAAATTTTGTATTGTCACTCACCTTTTTTATTGTTTATTCTCGTAGATCTCGTCGATTCCTTCCTTCAGAGGGGTCGAACTCCGCAATCGGCCTGAAAATAAAAAATTTATTAGCAGAAATTCGAACCTCAAAGTTTACCTAACCGGCAGTCTCCATACATTAGCTATATACATCGGTTTCCGAAAAATATTGACTGACTGCTTTCCAAAGCAATTTTTTCTGTTTAATATCGCTGTATTAGGTTAATTTAATCGTTTCAGGACATTTTCAGGCGTAGTTTCTGAAAAATTTTACAAAAATCTTATCTCGATCCTATAGAAATTTAATAGTTTATTTATAAAATTTAACACACGTAGTCTACTTAGTCATTTTGTAAGTCTTATAGTTTTAATTGTTTTTATTTTGTCACACGCATTGAGGTGCTCCTTCTGACACCTCAATCAGCTACCTGCTTAGCAAAATTATATCGTTTTTGGTGCATCCAAATCGTATATTGCTAATTTTCCTATAGAAAACTTGGTTTTTGGTCGAAAACTTCAAAATTTTGTATTGTCACTCACCTTTTTTATTGTTTATTCTCGTAGATCTCGTCGATTCCTTCCTTCAGAGGGGTCGAACTCCGCAATCGGCCTGAAAATAAAAAATTTATTAGCAGAAATTCGAACCTCAAAGTTTACCTAACCGGCAGTCTCCATACATTAGCTATATACATCGGTTTCCGAAAAATATTGACTGACTGCTTTCCAAAGCAATTTTTTCTGTTTAATATCGCTGTATTAGGTTAATTTAATCGTTTCAGGACATTTTCAGGCGTAGTTTCTGAAAAATTTTACAAAAATCTTATCTCGATCCTATAGAAATTTAATAGTTTATTTATAAAATTTAACACACGTAGTTTACTTAGTCATTTTGTAAGTCTTATAGTTTTAATTGTTTTTATTTTGTCACACGCATTGAGGTGCTCCTTCTGACACCTCAATCAGCTACCTGCTTAGCAAAATTATATCGTTTTTGGTGCATCCAAATCGTATATTGCTAATTTTCCTATAGAAAACTTGGTTTTTGGTCGAAAACTTCAAAATTTTGTATTGTCACTCACCTTTTTTATTGTTTATTCTCGTAGATCTCGTCGATTCCTTCCTTCAGAGGGGTCGAACTCCGCAATCGGCCTGAAAATAAAAAATTTATTAGCAGAAATTCGAACCTCAAAGTTTACCTAACCGGCAGTCTCCATACATTAGCTATATACATCGGTTTCCGAAAAATATTGACTGACTGCTTTCCAAAGCAATTTTTTCTGTTTAATATCGCTGTATTAGGTTAATTTAATCGTTTCAGGACATTTTCAGGCGTAGTTTCTGAAAAATTTTACAAAAATCTTATCTCGATCCTATAGAAATTTAATAGTTTATTTATAAAATTTAACACACGTAGTTTACTTAGTCATTTTGTAAGTCTTATAGTTTTAATTGTTTTTATTTTGTCACACGCATTGAGGTGCTCCTTCTGACACCTCAATCAGCTACCTGCTTAGCAAAATTATATCGTTTTTGGTGCATCCAAATCGTATATTGCTAATTTTCCTATAGAAAACTTGGTTTTTGGTCGAAAACTTCAAAATTTTGTATTGTCACTCACCTTTTTTATTGTTTATTCTCGTAGATCTCGTCGATTCCTTCCTTCAGAGGGGTCGAACTCCGCAATCGGCCTGAAAATAAAAAATTTATTAGCAGAAATTCGAACCTCAAAGTTTACCTAACCGGCAGTCTCCATACATTAGCTATATACATCGGTTTCCGAAAAATATTGACTGACTGCTTTCCAAAGCAATTTTTTCTGTTTAATATCGCTGTATTAGGTTAATTTAATCGTTTCAGGACATTTTCAGGCGTAGTTTCTGAAAAATTTTACAAAAATCTTATCTCGATCCTATAGAAATTTAATAGTTTATTTATAAAATTTAACACACGTAGTTTACTTAGTCATTTTGTAAGTCTTATAGTTTTAATTGTTTTTATTTTGTCACACGCATTGAGGTGCTCCTTCTGACACCTCAATCAGCTACCTGCTTAGCAAAATTATATCGTTTTTGGTGCATCCAAATCGTATATTGCTAATTTTCCTATAGAAAACTTGGTTTTTGGTCGAAAACTTCAAAATTTTGTATTGTCACTCACCTTTTTTATTGTTTATTCTCGTAGATCTCGTCGATTCCTTCCTTCAGAGGGGTCGAACTCCGCAATCGGCCTGAAAATAAAAAATTTATTAGCAGAAATTCGAAAAAATTTGCCCGCCCACCCACCCTTTATTCCATTGGGTATATCAACTCGGTCTCATAGGAAAATTTTCGAAATTTATTTTTATTTTTTATTCTCGTCAAAATTAATAGGGTTCCTTGAGGTCGAGTTGAACTGGTTGAAGAGGTGGTCTGTAGGGATTAGAAAAATATATAGATAGGCTTTTTCCATCCTAAAGGTTTCTAACATTTTACTTTATTTGACGAGTAAGGTCAGAACGAGTCCTTTTACAACTCTTCTTCCTTACACTCTTCTTAATTGGACACTATAAATATCTTATAGTTAAGACCTAGGTATATATATCATACCACGTGCGGAAATTGACGGCACCACATCCGTGGGTCAGCACAGAAATTGACATTTAAGGCGCATATTGTCTTAAATATATTATTTACATCTTTTTATATACACTTTTATTATTTTATACAAATTGACTTGTACCAACGATATGTTCCACACACCAAAGAAGCTCTTGGGAAGCGAGGAAGGATCCGCTAAAAAATCACCTCCGAAAACAATTACTGTAGAGACGAGCGTAAGGCGCAGCATAGGGGAGTGGCGCGAGAGAGAAGCGGCGAGCTCCGCAGAAGCCCCCTCAGTCACTCCGGTGACTAGCAAAACGGAGAAAGCGGTTCCAGTTCAGGTGGCGAAAGCTAAATTGAAGCCGTCCCAGGAAGTAAGAGCAACAAAGAGCTCTCCTGTATTTAAAGACAAGCTGGCTGAGGCAAAGGCATATCTTATGCAAGCAAAATCTAATATAAAGAGTGCACGCAACCTGAAAACGGAGTACAAGGACGGAGCTTTGGAGGCGGTGGAAAAGCTGTATAACCTTTTTAGGGAACAATTTAGGGCGCTTGGGGGAAAGGCGACAGATAATGTGGAGGCACCCATCACTCCTACAAACCAGCCTTGCAAGGAAGGTACTGAAAAAGCTGCAGATCAAAACAGTGCCGTGCTCTCTCAGCTCATGCATACAAACGAAACTGTCCAGGAGACAAATAAATTGGTGCATGAGCTGAGAGAACAAATGAAACAACACCTCATCACAAGTGCAGCGCCCCGTGAAACATATGCTAATGTAGCAGCCGCCCCCAAGAACCCTAATCTGTTCAACAGAAGGCCCATGCACTCCATTCTAGTGGCCTCAAATGATGAAACGGAGACTGGTGAAGAAGTGCTGCAGAGGCTAAGGAAAGCTATTAATCCCAGGGAGAACGGGCTAAGAATAGACAGAGTTAGGAAAACCAAAGATAGGAAAGTGGTTGTGGGCTGCAGTTCGGAAGAGGAAAGAACGAAAATAAGACAAAACATTGATAAAGACAGTCAACTTAGCGTATCGGAAATTAAAAATAAAGACCCTATGGTCTTAATGAAAGATGTCGTCAGCTTCCTAAAGGACGAAGAAATTGTAGAGTCACTCAAGAGGCAAAACACGAGACTCTTCCGGGACGTGACTCCAGAAGATTTCAGAGTCGAAATCAAGTTCCGGAGGAGATCTAGGAATCCCCATACCAACCACATAGTGGCAAGGGTGTCTCCACAACTCTGGGGCAGGATGACAGAGGAAGGCTCCGTCCACCTGGACCTGCAAAGGATTCATGTCGTTGACCAATCGCCTCTCATCCAGTGCTCTATGTGTTTGGGATATGGGCATGGCCGGCGATTCTGCAAAGAGACCATTGAAAAGTGCAGCCACTGTGGAGGACAGCACAGGAGGGACGACTGCCCTGAATGGCGCACTGGAACACCACCAACTTGCTGCAACTGCAAGAGTGCAAACGCGGTATTAACAGAACATAATGCATTCAGCAGCGAGTGCCCAGTGCGCCAGAGATGGGACGCGTTAGCTAGATCATGTGTTGCATATTGCTAACGACAAGGTCCATAACATCCAACATAGTGCTAATCATCCAGCAAAGTTGAGCTCGAAGCTAGTTATTCAGGCAAACCTCCAGAGGATGCAGTTGGCGACAGACGAAGTTATGCTGGAAGCCACTAAAAGGAAAGCTTCGTTCGCACTCTTGCAGGAACCCTACGTGGGCGCTATCGGTAAACTTAAGAGCTACCGGGGGGTCAGGATTTACCAAAACGCCGGGTCAGACACCATCAAAGCGTGCATTGTAGTACTTGATCCAGAGGCCACAATAGTACAGTACCCATACTTAACAACACCAAACATCTGCGTTGTGGGGGTATCTGATGGACCCGTTCAAACTATCTTGGTGTCCTTTTATTTCGAACCCGACCAGGACATAGGCACATACCTAGACCACATAAAGAAAATTAAAGACGAATTAACCGCACATAACATCTTAATCGGAGGCGATGGTAATGCCAAGAGTACCTGGTGGGGGGAGAAGAAGACGGACGGCAGAGGCGAGGTGCTCCTTAGTGCGATTGATGAGCTGGACCTGCACATACTGAACGTGGGCAACAAACCCACCTTCGACACCTTCCGTGGTGGCAAACGTTATAGCAGTATTGTGGATATAACAGCATGCTCCACAAATCTTCTCGACCGGGTTGACGACTGGAAAGTAGACGACAGTCTGACGAGCGCGGACCACAAGGGTATCACACTTAGAATCAACACGCAAAAACACACAGGAATCACAATCACAAACACCACAAGATTATACAACACAAGAAAGGCAAATTGGGAAGGGTTTCGTGAGAAATTCAACCAAATTTGCCTAGCACACTCATTGAATACAGACACAATAACAAACACAAAAGACATCACACAGTTGGAAACACTCGTAACACTATACACAGACACAATAACAGAAACATGCACACATACAATTCCACACAAAAGTAACAAGAAAACACTTACCCTGCCTTGGTGGTCCGAAGAGCTGGAACGTATGAAAAAAGAAGTCGTCACCTGGAGAAGAAGAATAAAATATGCTGCACCTGTCCGCCACGCGAAGGTCGTCGAAGAGTATCTGCAAAAGAAAAACAAATATGAAACGGAAGCGAAACGTGCCCAGGTAGAAAGCTGGAAAGGTTTCTGCGCTAAACAGGATAGAGAAAGTGTCTGGGACGGCGTGTACAGAGTAATCGGAAGAACCAAAAAGAGAGAACAGGATATTCTACTGGAAAAAGATGGGAAAACCCTTAGCGCTAAAGAATCTGCCCAACTACTAGCAGAAACCTTTTACCCGACTGACGGAGAAGAGTGTGACTTGGACATACACACAGAAATAAGAAGGAAAGCAGAAGAAATCAACTTGCGAGAGGATGAGGAAGAGTCTAAAGACCCACCACTAACTCTAAACGAGCTCAAAAATACTCTCGAGTCTTTCAACCCCAAAAAAGCCCCTGGAGCGGATGGCTTCACTGCAGACATTTGCACCCACGCAATTAATACAAACCCAGAGCTGTTCCTTGCGCTGGTCAACAAATGCCTAGAGCTCCACCACTTTCCTATAGCTTGGAAGGAGGCAACTGTTGTCGTTCTCAGGAAACCGTCAAGAGAAAACTACAGGATCCCCAAAGCGCACCGCCCCATCGGCTTGCTTTCCATCTTCGGAAAAATCTTTGAAAAGCTGTTAATGACCAGGATCAAATACCATATAATTCCCCGGATGAGTACCCGCCAATACGGGTTCATGCCCCAGAAGAGCACCGAAGACTCCCTCTATGACTTGATGAATTATATAAGATCTAGGTTAAAAGAGAAAAAACTCATCACAGTTATATCACTGGACATAGAGGGAGCCTTCGACAGCGCCTGGTGGCCACAAATTAGAGTCCGTCTGGCGGAGGAGAAATGTCCCAGGAATTTGAGACTGGTCATTGACAGCTATCTATCGCAAAGGAAAATAAGACTTAGATACGCCGATGAGGAGCACACTAGGAACACAAACATAGGTTGCGTACAGGGTTCCGTTGGGGGTCCTGTACTTTGGAATTTGCTCCTGGACCCACTGCTGAAAGGCTTAGAAATGAGGAAAGATTACGTACAGGCATTCGCGGACGATATAGTGCTCGTGGTGGAAGGCAACACGGCGCTAGACATAGAGCGTAAGGCCAACGCAGCTCTGGAATATGTCAGGACATGGGGTGTCGCTAACAAACTGCGGTTCGCGCCACAAAAAACGAATGCGCTGTTAATTACAAACAAACTTAAATACGACACCCCACGCCTGCAAATGGGAGGAACCGAAATCGCCTATAAGAGTGAAATGAAGCTTTTAGGAGTAATCATTGATAAGAACCTCTCTTTCACTTCGCATATAAAAAGCGTGTGTGGACGGGCGGTGGCCGCGTACAAGCAGTTAACAAGAGCTGCGAAAATCTCTTGGGGCCTCCACCCAGAGATTATTAGGTTAATATATACGGCCACTATTGAACCTATTATATTGTACGCGGCCAGTGCCTGGGCCCCAGCGGTATCACGAGTGGGAAATAAGTCTCTGCTCAAAACTGCTCAGAGGGGGTTCGTGCAGAAGATATGTAGGGCATATCGCACGGTGTCGCTTAACTCAGCGCTGGTTCTGACTGGGATACTCCCCTTGGACCTCCGAATACGAGAGGCAGCTTCATTATACGAGGCTAAGAGAGGGGTACCCCAGCCAGATCTAGCAGACCGGTCCATTGAGCAGCGCTCACCAGCAAACAGCCTTCCCCATCCAATAGAGCGCACGGTCATAGAGTTCCATCACCTGGAAAACCAGGAACAACTAGACTCAAACAACAACTTTGATGTCCAAATTTTCACCGATGGCAGTAAGATTGACGGCCGGGTTGGGGCCTCTCTATCCATATGGAAGGGAGACGCTGAGACCAAGGCCGTCAAGCTTAGTCTGCCATCATACTGCACCGTGTACCAGGCGGAACTCTTGGCTTTGTGTGAAGCTAGTGGTGAGATACTGCGGAGGGGGGAATCAACATTCGCGATGTACTGCGACTCCAGAGCTGCCCTTCAAACCATCGCCAGACCCGAGTGCTTACACCCTCTAGCTACGCAAACCAGAGCCAATTTTGCTAAATTGGCCAACCAAAATAAAACAGTTACGCTATTTTGGATAAAAGCTCACGCGGGGCTAGAGGGCAATGAGCGGGCCGATATTTTGGCGAAAGAGGCAGCTCTGAAATCAAAAAGCAGACCAAAGTATGATCTCTGTCCTGTTTCATTCGTCAAGCGAAGCATTCGATCACGCTCGATTGACGAATGGAACAGGCGATATCAAACAGAGAGTACAGCAAGTACCACCAAGCTTTTCCTCCCTGATGCTGCTGAAGCATATAAGGTGGTGAAGAAAATAAAGGCAAACTATCTGACCACTCAAGTCTTGACGGGGCATGGCGGGTTCTCCGGGTATCTTCATCGCTTTAGATGCAAGGAGGACCCCTCATGCCCATGCGAACCAGGCAAGATTGAGACCATAGACCATCTTTTGCTGGATTGCCCTATTTTTGCCTCCCTAAGGTATGATTTAGAGAGCGAAATAGGCGTAGATCTCACAAAAATCAATTTGCCTTTAATAATGCAAGAAAAACATCGAAACCCTTTTCTAAGGTATGCTCATAAAATTGTAAAACAAGTAAATAAAAGAAACAAGGACTAAGAAAACGAATATGTCAGTTAATATTTAAATAATATTAAAACAACATATCGGAAATAAAGTACGTAAAGATATAAATAAGGAACGCGGGAAAGCGGTAACGATAGAGAGAAAGAGTAAGAAGTGTTAAGTAAAATACAGGCGTGCGACACTGGATAGCCACAGAATTAAGATAATTATTGTAACGTAATAATACATATACCGTAAATAGAAAAGTACTAAGAACAAATATAAATAAGCTACAAAATGAATGTATTACAGAAATTAGAACTATGAATGAAAGAATTGCGGAAGTAAATTTATTTCGACTTCAAAATTTTGTATTGTCACTCACCTTTTTTATTGTTTATTCTCGTAGATCTCGTCGATTCCTTCCTTCAGAGGGGTCGAACTCCGCAATCGGCCTGAAAATAAAAAATTTATTAGCAGAAATTCGAACCTCAAAGTTTACCTAACCGGCAGTCTCCATACATTAGCTATATACATCGGTTTCCGAAAAATATTGACTGACTGCTTTCCAAAGCAATTTTTTCTGTTTAATATCGCTGCATTAGGTTAATTTAATCGTTTCAGGACATTTTCAGGCGTAGTTTCCGAAAAATTTTACAAAAATCTTATCTCGATCCTATAGAAATTTAATAGTTTATTTATAAAATTTAACACACGTAGTTTACTTAGTCATTTTGTAAGTCTTATAGTTTTAATTGTTTTTATTTTGTCACACGCATTGAGGTGCTCCTTCTGACACCTCAATCAGCTACCTGCTTAGCAAAATTATATCGTTTTTGGTGCATCCAAATCGTATATTGCTAATTTTCCTATAGAAAACTTGGTTTTTGGTCGAAAACTTCAAAATTTTGTATTGTCACTCACCTTTTTTATTGTTTATTCTCGTAGATCTCGTCGATTCCTTCCTTCAGAGGGGTCGAACTCCGCAATCGGCCTGAAAATAAAAAATTTATTAGCAGAAATTCGAACCTCAAAGTTTACCTAACCGGCAGTCTCCATACATTAGCTATATACATCGGTTTCCGAAAAATATTGACTGACTGCTTTCCAAAGCAATTTTTTCTGTTTAATATCGCTGCATTAGGTTAATTTAATCGTTTCAGGACATTTTCAGGCGTAGTTTCCGAAAAATTTTACAAAAATCTTATCTCGATCCTATAGAAATTTAATAGTTTATTTATAAAATTTAACACACGTAGTTTACTTAGTCATTTTGTAAGTCTTATAGTTTTAATTGTTTTTATTTTGTCACACGCATTGAGGTGCTCCTTCTGACACCTCAATCAGCTACCTGCTTAGCAAAATTATATCGTTTTTGGTGCATCCAAATCGTATATTGCTAATTTTCCTATAGAAAACTTGGTTTTTGGTCGAAAACTTCAAAATTTTGTATTGTCACTCACCTTTTTTATTGTTTATTCTCGTAGATCTCGTCGATTCCTTCCTTCAGAGGGGTCGAACTCCGCAATCGGCCTGAAAATAAAAAATTTATTAGCAGAAATTCGAACCTCAAAGTTTACCTAACCGGCAGTCTCCATACATTAGCTATATACATCGGTTTCCGAAAAATATTGACTGACTGCTTTCCAAAGCAATTTTTTCTGTTTAATATCGCTGCATTAGGTTAATTTAATCGTTTCAGGACATTTTCAGGCGTAGTTTCCGAAAAATTTTACAAAAATCTTATCTCGATCCTATAGAAATTTAATAGTTTATTTATAAAATTTAACACACGTAGTTTACTTAGTCATTTTGTAAGTCTTATAGTTTTAATTGTTTTTATTTTGTCACACGCATTGAGGTGCTCCTTCTGACACCTCAATCAGCTACCTGCTTAGCAAAATTATATCGTTTTTGGTGCATCCAAATCGTATATTGCTAATTTTCCTATAGAAAACTTGGTTTTTGGTCGAAAACTTCAAAATTTTGTATTGTCACTCACCTTTTTTATTGTTTATTCTCGTAGATCTCGTCGATTCCTTCCTTCAGAGGGGTCGAACTCCGCAATCGGCCTGAAAATAAAAAATTTATTAGCAGAAATTCGAACCTCAAAGTTTACCTAACCGGCAGTCTCCATACATTAGCTATATACATCGGTTTCCGAAAAATATTGACTGACTGCTTTCCAAAGCAATTTTTTCTGTTTAATATCGCTGCATTAGGTTAATTTAATCGTTTCAGGACATTTTCAGGCGTAGTTTCCGAAAAATTTTACAAAAATCTTATCTCGATCCTATAGAAATTTAATAGTTTATTTATAAAATTTAACACACGTAGTTTACTTAGTCATTTTGTAAGTCTTATAGTTTTAATTGTTTTTATTTTG
The DNA here is from genome assembly GCA_944452665.1 of Stenoptilia bipunctidactyla. Lineage (NCBI taxonomy): Eukaryota > Metazoa > Arthropoda > Insecta > Lepidoptera > Pterophoridae > Stenoptilia > Stenoptilia bipunctidactyla. Next base: position 107,372 of record CALYBW010000112.1, read on the forward strand.
TCACACGCATTGAGGTGCTCCTTCTGACACCTCAATCAGCTACCTGCTTAGCAAAATTATATCGTTTTTGGTGCATCCAAATCGTATATTGCTAATTTTCCTATAGAAAACTTGGTTTTTGGTCGAAAACTTCAAAATTTTGTATTGTCACTCACCTTTTTTATTGTTTATTCTCGTAGATCTCGTCGATTCCTTCCTTCAGAGGGGTCGAACTCCGCAATCGGCCTGAAAATAAAAAATTTATTAGCAGAAATTCGAACCTCAAAGTTTACCTAACCGGCAGTCTCCATACATTAGCTATATACATCGGTTTCCGAAAAATATTGACTGACTGCTTTCCAAAGCAATTTTTTCTGTTTAATATCGCTGCATTAGGTTAATTTAATCGTTTCAGGACATTTTCAGGCGTAGTTTCCGAAAAATTTTACAAAAATCTTATCTCGATCCTATAGAAATTTAATAGTTTATTTATAAAATTTAACACACGTAGTTTACTTAGTCATTTTGTAAGTCTTATAGTTTTAATTGTTTTTATTTTGTCACACGCATTGAGGTGCTCCTTCTGACACCTCAATCAGCTACCTGCTTAGCAAAATTATATCGTTTTTGGTGCATCCAAATCGTATATTGCTAATTTTCCTATAGAAAACTTGGTTTTTGGTCGAAAACTTCAAAATTTTGTATTGTCACTCACCTTTTTTATTGTTTATTCTCGTAGATCTCGTCGATTCCTTCCTTCAGAGGGGTCGAACTCCGCAATCGGCCTGAAAATAAAAAATTTATTAGCAGAAATTCGAACCTCAAAGTTTACCTAACCGGCAGTCTCCATACATTAGCTATATACATCGGTTTCCGAAAAATATTGACTGACTGCTTTCCAAAGCAATTTTTTCTGTTTAATATCGCTGCATTAGGTTAATTTAATCGTTTCAGGACATTTTCAGGCGTAGTTTCCGAAAAATTTTACAAAAATCTTATCTCGATCCTATAGAAATTTAATAGTTTATTTATAAAATTTAACACACGTAGTTTACTTAGTCATTTTGTAAGTCTTATAGTTTTAATTGTTTTTATTTTGTCACACGCATTGAGGTGCTCCTTCTGACACCTCAATCAGCTACCTGCTTAGCAAAATTATATCGTTTTTGGTGCATCCAAATCGTATATTGCTAATTTTCCTATAGAAAACTTGGTTTTTGGTCGAAAACTTCAAAATTTTGTATTGTCACTCACCTTTTTTATTGTTTATTCTCGTAGATCTCGTCGATTCCTTCCTTCAGAGGGGTCGAACTCCGCAATCGGCCTGAAAATAAAAAATTTATTAGCAGAAATTCGAACCTCAAAGTTTACCTAACCGGCAGTCTCCATACATTAGCTATATACATCGGTTTCCGAAAAATATTGACTGACTGCTTTCCAAAGCAATTTTTTCTGTTTAATATCGCTGCATTAGGTTAATTTAATCGTTTCAGGACATTTTCAGGCGTAGTTTCCGAAAAATTTTACAAAAATCTTATCTCGATCCTATAGAAATTTAATAGTTTATTTATAAAATTTAACACACGTAGTTTACTTAGTCATTTTGTAAGTCTTATAGTTTTAATTGTTTTTATTTTGTCACACGCATTGAGGTGCTCCTTCTGACACCTCAATCAGCTACCTGCTTAGCAAAATTATATCGTTTTTGGTGCATCCAAATCGTATATTGCTAATTTTCCTATAGAAAACTTGGTTTTTGGTCGAAAACTTCAAAATTTTGTATTGTCACTCACCTTTTTTATTGTTTATTCTCGTAGATCTCGTCGATTCCTTCCTTCAGAGGGGTCGAACTCCGCAATCGGCCTGAAAATAAAAAATTTATTAGCAGAAATTCGAACCTCAAAGTTTACCTAACCGGCAGTCTCCATACATTAGCTATATACATCGGTTTCCGAAAAATATTGACTGACTGCTTTCCAAAGCAATTTTTTCTGTTTAATATCGCTGCATTAGGTTAATTTAATCGTTTCAGGACATTTTCAGGCGTAGTTTCCGAAAAATTTTACAAAAATCTTATCTCGATCCTATAGAAATTTAATAGTTTATTTATAAAATTTAACACACGTAGTTTACTTAGTCATTTTGTAAGTCTTATAGTTTTAATTGTTTTTATTTTGTCACACGCATTGAGGTGCTCCTTCTGACACCTCAATCAGCTACCTGCTTAGCAAAATTATATCGTTTTTGGTGCATCCAAATCGTATATTGCTAATTTTCCTATAGAAAACTTGGTTTTTGGTCGAAAACTTCAAAATTTTGTATTGTCACTCACCTTTTTTATTGTTTATTCTCGTAGATCTCGTCGATTCCTTCCTTCAGAGGGGTCGAACTCCGCAATCGGCCTGAAAATAAAAAATTTATTAGCAGAAATTCGAACCTCAAAGTTTACCTAACCGGCAGTCTCCATACATTAGCTATATACATCGGTTTCCGAAAAATATTGACTGACTGCTTTCCAAAGCAATTTTTTCTGTTTAATATCGCTGCATTAGGTTAATTTAATCGTTTCAGGACATTTTCAGGCGTAGTTTCCGAAAAATTTTACAAAAATCTTATCTCGATCCTATAGAAATTTAATAGTTTATTTATAAAATTTAACACACGTAGTTTACTTAGTCATTTTGTAAGTCTTATAGTTTTAATTGTTTTTATTTTGTCACACGCATTGAGGTGCTCCTTCTGACACCTCAATCAGCTACCTGCTTAGCAAAATTATATCGTTTTTGGTGCATCCAAATCGTATATTGCTAATTTTCCTATAGAAAACTTGGTTTTTGGTCGAAAACTTCAAAATTTTGTATTGTCACTCACCTTTTTTATTGTTTATTCTCGTAGATCTCGTCGATTCCTTCCTTCAGAGGGGTCGAACTCCGCAATCGGCCTGAAAATAAAAAATTTATTAGCAGAAATTCGAACCTCAAAGTTTACCTAACCGGCAGTCTCCATACATTAGCTATATACATCGGTTTCCGAAAAATATTGACTGACTGCTTTCCAAAGCAATTTTTTCTGTTTAATATCGCTGCATTAGGTTAATTTAATCGTTTCAGGACATTTTCAGGCGTAGTTTCCGAAAAATTTTACAAAAATCTTATCTCGATCCTATAGAAATTTAATAGTTTATTTATAAAATTTAACACACGTAGTTTACTTAGTCATTTTGTAAGTCTTATAGTTTTAATTGTTTTTATTTTGTCACACGCATTGAGGTGCTCCTTCTGACACCTCAATCAGCTACCTGCTTAGCAAAATTATATCGTTTTTGGTGCATCCAAATCGTATATTGCTAATTTTCCTATAGAAAACTTGGTTTTTGGTCGAAAACTTCAAAATTTTGTATTGTCACTCACCTTTTTTATTGTTTATTCTCGTAGATCTCGTCGATTCCTTCCTTCAGAGGGGTCGAACTCCGCAATCGGCCTGAAAATAAAAAATTTATTAGCAGAAATTCGAACCTCAAAGTTTACCTAACCGGCAGTCTCCATACATTAGCTATATACATCGGTTTCCGAAAAATATTGACTGACTGCTTTCCAAAGCAATTTTTTCTGTTTAATATCGCTGCATTAGGTTAATTTAATCGTTTCAGGACATTTTCAGGCGTAGTTTCCGAAAAATTTTACAAAAATCTTATCTCGATCCTATAGAAATTTAATAGTTTATTTATAAAATTTAACACACGTAGTTTACTTAGTCATTTTGTAAGTCTTATAGTTTTAATTGTTTTTATTTTGTCACACGCATTGAGGTGCTCCTTCTGACACCTCAATCAGCTACCTGCTTAGCAAAATTATATCGTTTTTGGTGCATCCAAATCGTATATTGCTAATTTTCCTATAGAAAACTTGGTTTTTGGTCGAAAACTTCAAAATTTTGTATTGTCACTCACCTTTTTTATTGTTTATTCTCGTAGATCTCGTCGATTCCTTCCTTCAGAGGGGTCGAACTCCGCAATCGGCCTGAAAATAAAAAATTTATTAGCAGAAATTCGAACCTCAAAGTTTACCTAACCGGCAGTCTCCATACATTAGCTATATACATCGGTTTCCGAAAAATATTGACTGACTGCTTTCCAAAGCAATTTTTTCTGTTTAATATCGCTGCATTAGGTTAATTTAATCGTTTCAGGACATTTTCAGGCGTAGTTTCCGAAAAATTTTACAAAAATCTTATCTCGATCCTATAGAAATTTAATAGTTTATTTATAAAATTTAACACACGTAGTTTACTTAGTCATTTTGTAAGTCTTATAGTTTTAATTGTTTTTATTTTGTCACACGCATTGAGGTGCTCCTTCTGACACCTCAATCAGCTACCTGCTTAGCAAAATTATATCGTTTTTGGTGCATCCAAATCGTATATTGCTAATTTTCCTATAGAAAACTTGGTTTTTGGTCGAAAACTTCAAAATTTTGTATTGTCACTCACCTTTTTTATTGTTTATTCTCGTAGATCTCGTCGATTCCTTCCTTCAGAGGGGTCGAACTCCGCAATCGGCCTGAAAATAAAAAATTTATTAGCAGAAATTCGAACCTCAAAGTTTACCTAACCGGCAGTCTCCATACATTAGCTATATACATCGGTTTCCGAAAAATATTGACTGACTGCTTTCCAAAGCAATTTTTTCTGTTTAATATCGCTGCATTAGGTTAATTTAATCGTTTCAGGACATTTTCAGGCGTAGTTTCCGAAAAATTTTACAAAAATCTTATCTCGATCCTATAGAAATTTAATAGTTTATTTATAAAATTTAACACACGTAGTTTACTTAGTCATTTTGTAAGTCTTATAGTTTTAATTGTTTTTATTTTGTCACACGCATTGAGGTGCTCCTTCTGACACCTCAATCAGCTACCTGCTTAGCAAAATTATATCGTTTTTGGTGCATCCAAATCGTATATTGCTAATTTTCCTATAGAAAACTTGGTTTTTGGTCGAAAACTTCAAAATTTTGTATCGTCACTCACCTTTTTTATTGTTTATTCTCGTAGATCTCGTCGATTCCTTCCTTCAGAGGGGTCGAACTCCGCAATCGGCCTGAAAATAAAAAATTTATTAGCAGAAATTCGAACCTCAAAGTTTACCTAACCGGCAGTCTCCATACATTAGCTATATACATCGGTTTCCGAAAAATATTGACTGACTGCTTTCCAAAGCAATTTTTTCTGTTTAATATCGCTGCATTAGGTTAATTTAATCGTTTCAGGACATTTTCAGGCGTAGTTTCCGAAAAATTTTACAAAAATCTTATCTCGATCCTATAGAAATTTAATAGTTTATTTATAAAATTTAACACACGTAGTTTACTTAGTCATTTTGTAAGTCTTATAGTTTTAATTGTTTTTATTTTGTCACACGCATTGAGGTGCTCCTTCTGACACCTCAATCAGCTACCTGCTTAGCAAAATTATATCGTTTTTGGTGCATCCAAATCGTATATTGCTAATTTTCCTATAGAAAACTTGGTTTTTGGTCGAAAACTTCAAAATTTTGTATTGTCACTCACCTTTTTTATTGTTTATTCTCGTAGATCTCGTCGATTCCTTCCTTCAGAGGGGTCGAACTCCGCAATCGGCCTGAAAATAAAAAATTTATTAGCAGAAATTCGAACCTCAAAGTTTACCTAACCGGCAGTCTCCATACATTAGCTATATACATCGGTTTCCGAAAAATATTGACTGACTGCTTTCCAAAGCAATTTTTTCTGTTTAATATCGCTGCATTAGGTTAATTTAATCGTTTCAGGACATTTTCAGGCGTAGTTTCCGAAAAATTTTACAAAAATCTTATCTCGATCCTATAGAAATTTAATAGTTTATTTATAAAATTTAACACACGTAGTTTACTTAGTCATTTTGTAAGTCTTATAGTTTTAATTGTTTTTATTTTGTCACACGCATTGAGGTGCTCCTTCTGACACCTCAATCAGCTACCTGCTTAGCAAAATTATATCGTTTTTGGTGCATCCAAATCGTATATTGCTAATTTTCCTATAGAAAACTTGGTTTTTGGTCGAAAACTTCAAAATTTTGTATTGTCACTCACCTTTTTTATTGTTTATTCTCGTAGATCTCGTCGATTCCTTCCTTCAGAGGGGTCGAACTCCGCAATCGGCCTGAAAATAAAAAATTTATTAGCAGAAATTCGAACCTCAAAGTTTACCTAACCGGCAGTCTCCATACATTAGCTATATACATCGGTTTCCGAAAAATATTGACTGACTGCTTTCCAAAGCAATTTTTTCTGTTTAATATCGCTGCATTAGGTTAATTTAATCGTTTCAGGACATTTTCAGGCGTAGTTTCCGAAAAATTTTACAAAAATCTTATCTCGATCCTATAGAAATTTAATAGTTTATTTATAAAATTTAACACACGTAGTTTACTTAGTCATTTTGTAAGTCTTATAGTTTTAATTGTTTTTATTTTGTCACACGCATTGAGGTGCTCCTTCTGACACCTCAATCAGCTACCTGCTTAGCAAAATTATATCGTTTTTGGTGCATCCAAATCGTATATTGCTAATTTTCCTATAGAAAACTTGGTTTTTGGTCGAAAACTTCAAAATTTTGTATTGTCACTCACCTTTTTTATTGTTTATTCTCGTAGATCTCGTCGATTCCTTCCTTCAGAGGGGTCGAACTCCGCAATCGGCCTGAAAATAAAAAATTTATTAGCAGAAATTCGAACCTCAAAGTTTACCTAACCGGCAGTCTCCATACATTAGCTATATACATCGGTTTCCGAAAAATATTGACTGACTGCTTTCCAAAGCAATTTTTTCTGTTTAATATCGCTGCATTAGGTTAATTTAATCGTTTCAGGACATTTTCAGGCGTAGTTTCCGAAAAATTTTACAAAAATCTTATCTCGATCCTATAGAAATTTAATAGTTTATTTATAAAATTTAACACACGTAGTTTACTTAGTCATTTTGTAAGTCTTATAGTTTTAATTGTTTTTATTTTGTCACACGCATTGAGGTGCTCCTTCTGACACCTCAATCAGCTACCTGCTTAGCAAAATTATATCGTTTTTGGTGCATCCAAATCGTATATTGCTAATTTTCCTATAGAAAACTTGGTTTTTGGTCGAAAACTTCAAAATTTTGTATTGTCACTCACCTTTTTTATTGTTTATTCTCGTAGATCTCGTCGATTCCTTCCTTCAGAGGGGTCGAACTCCGCAATCGGCCTGAAAATAAAAAATTTATTAGCAGAAATTCGAACCTCAAAGTTTACCTAACCGGCAGTCTCCATACATTAGCTATATACATCGGTTTCCGAAAAATATTGACTGACTGCTTTCCAAAGCAATTTTTTCTGTTTAATATCGCTGCATTAGGTTAATTTAATCGTTTCAGGACATTTTCAGGCGTAGTTTCCGAAAAATTTTACAAAAATCTTATCTCGATCCTATAGAAATTTAATAGTTTATTTATAAAATTTAACACACGTAGTTTACTTAGTCATTTTGTAAGTCTTATAGTTTTAATTGTTTTTATTTTGTCACACGCATTGAGGTGCTCCTTCTGACACCTCAATCAGCTACCTGCTTAGCAAAATTATATCGTTTTTGGTGCATCCAAATCGTATATTGCTAATTTTCCTATAGAAAACTTGGTTTTTGGTCGAAAACTTCAAAATTTTGTATTGTCACTCACCTTTTTTATTGTTTATTCTCGTAGATCTCGTCGATTCCTTCCTTCAGAGGGGTCGAACTCCGCAATCGGCCTGAAAATAAAAAATTTATCAGCAGAAATTCGAACCTCAAAGTTTACCTAACCGGCAGTCTCCATACATTAGCTATATACATCGGTTTCCGAAAAATATTGACTGACTGCTTTCCAAAGCAATTTTTTCTGTTTAATATCGCTGCATTAGGTTAATTTAATCGTTTCAGGACATTTTCAGGCGTAGTTTCCGAAAAATTTTACAAAAATCTTATCTCGATCCTATAGAAATTTAATAGTTTATTTATAAAATTTAACACACGTAGTTTACTTAGTCATTTTGTAAGTCTTATAGTTTTAATTGTTTTTATTTTGTCACACGCATTGAGGTGCTCCTTCTGACACCTCAATCAGCTACCTGCTTAGCAAAATTATATCGTTTTTGGTGCATCCAAATCGTATATTGCTAATTTTCCTATAGAAAACTTGGTTTTTGGTCGAAAACTTCAAAATTTTGTATTGTCACTCACCTTTTTTATTGTTTATTCTCGTAGATCTCGTCGATTCCTTCCTTCAGAGGGGTCGAACTCCGCAATCGGCCTG